>CANTFG010000193.1:0-81136 GCA_947652605.1 Elmis aenea | reverse complement strand
AGTACGGACATGACAATCAAATGTGCGCTGCACAAAGAATGATACAATAGTAAACTTCTAAGCCAATCTCGGCTAACGGACAAACGGTATAGAAGTTATGAATTATTTTTTGCCTAGTACGGCTCTGACAGCCTTAGTACGGACATGACAATCAAATGTGCGCTACACAATCAAAGAATGATACAATGGTAAACTTCTAAGCTGTTCTCAGCTAACGGACAAACAACGGTATAGAAGTTATGAATTATTTTTTGCCTAGTACGGCTCTGACAGCCTTAGTACGGACATGACAATCAAATGTGCGCTACACAATCAAAGAATGATACAATAGTAAACTTCTAAGCCAATCTCAGCTAACGGACAAACAACGGTATAGAAGTTATAAATTATTTTTTGCCTAGTACGGCTCTGACAGCCTTAGTACGGACATGACAATCAAATGTGCGCTACACAATCAAAGAATGATACAATAGTAAACTTCTAAGCCAATCTCGGCTAACGGACAAACAACGGTATAGAAGTTATGAATTATTTTTTGCCTAGTACGGCTCTGACAGCCTTAGTACGGACATGACAATCAAATGTGCGCTATACAATCAAAGAATGATACAATAGTAAACTTCTAAGTCAATCTCGGCTAACGGACAAACAACGGTATAGAAGTTATGAATTATTTTTTGCCTAGTACGGCTCTGACAGCCTTAGTACGGACATGACAATCAAATGTGCGCTACACAATCAAAGAATGATACAATGGTAAACTTCTAAGCTATTCTCAGCTAACGGACAAACAACGGTATAGAAGATGAATTATTTTTTGCCTAGTACGGCTCTGACAGCCTTAGTACGGACATGACAATCAAATGTGCGCTGCACAATCAAAGAATGATACAATAGTAAACTTCTAAGCCAATCTCACCTAACGGACAAACAACGGTATAGAAGTTATGAATTATTTTTTGCCTAGTACGGCTCTGACAGCCTTAGTACGGACATGACAATCAAATGTGCGCTGCACAATCAAAGAATGATACAATAGTAAACTTCTAAGCCAATCTCAGCTAACGGACAAACAACGGTATAGTAGTTATGAATTATTTTTTGCCTAGTACGGCTGACAGCCTTGGTACGGACATGACAATCAAATGTGCGCTACACAATCAAAGAATGATACAATAGTAAACTTCTAAGCCATTCTCAGCTAACGGACAAACAACGGTATAGAAGTTATGAATTATTTTTTGCCTAGTACGGCTCTGACAGCCTTAGTACGGACATGACAATCAAATGTGCGCTACACAATCAATGAATCATTTAATAGTAAACTGCTAAACCAATCTCCGCTAACGGACAAGCCACGGTATGGAAGTTATGATTTTTTTCTTAGTGCAGCGCGTCAATCAAATCTGCAAAAAGCGTGGCTGAGGGCGTCGCAATAGTAAGCTATGAAGCTAAACTCCGCTAACAAACAAATAGCATAGGTGTAGTAGAAATGATTTTTTCTTGACTTATTATGGTCAGGATAATGAATTTTGCACTATATGTTAAAAGCATGACTCTAAATTTGCAATAACCTAATGTTTATTCCAATAATACGTTTAATTAGCTTACTGTATGATGTTAAAATCATATATGCTTGGGCGCGTATTATAATACATTTCATACACAACTGCATTAGATACTAAGGTGGGCTCATTCAAGCGTGGCTGGAATAGCGTGGCTGGTTTCACGCCAATAGTATCCACTATAAGAGCATTAGATATGGGTGGATCTCTAGTAATTATTTGGTTATATAAATCTACAGATAATTTGTTTGTGATTAACAAATTTTTACCAATAATACCGTCACGAGGTATTGGAAAATCATCAGATACTATAGAGAACGTAACTACTTGAGATAACTCATGAATAAAAATTTTACATATACCAAGAGTATCTACAGAATGTTCATTAATTCCTTGAATTAAATACTTTTCATTAATAAATAAAGTTTCGTCTTTTAATGAACTTACTTTTATAACGTTAATGTCAGATCCCGTGTCAATAAGAAATTGATTTGAATGAGTGACAAAAGAATCTGAACTAAGAGTGATATGATCATTGCTTAATTTGTGGATGTGGAAGACTCTCCGATTGTGGCAATAGTTATCACCGGTTTTATATCTGAGACCGCTGGAGTACGATGAGTCACTTGCAGTCTTGACTCGTTTCCCGAATTTCGATTTTGTTGATGTTCATTTTTAAATTTAAGTTTTCTACATTCATTAATATGATGTCCTGGTTTTTTACAATAATTGCATATAAAGAAAATGTTTGGTTTATTCCTTATAGAAGGAATAAAAGGTTTTTGTGGTGAAGAATTTTGATTATTTCTACATTGAGCTGCAACATGCCCTTTTCTATGACAATTATGACAAATTGGTGGTGATTTAGGATAATCGTAAGATGAATTTTGCCTAGCATTTAAATATTCTGATCGTACTGTACGTTCTTCTTCAACTGCGCCTTGTACAGCATCTTCTAATAAAGAAAAATTACGTGATTTAATTATGTTTTTTATTGGCTGTTGTAAACCCTCAACAAATATCGTAAGTGTTAACCCTCTAATATAATTTCGTATAGTTTGTGACTCTGTTTCTTGTTTATTTATACAACTAGCATTTATCAATTGATATTGTTAACTTTCTAAACGTAAACAATAAGCCCTTACGTCTTCTGATTTTGATTGTTTACATGAATTTAATTGCAACTGTAAATATGATACGGTTTTCTTTCCCCCAATACTTTCTTCTAACATAAATTTTAATTCTTTAAATTCTGTAATGTGCCTATATTTAACAAGATTTAATGCCCTATCTGATAGTTTTGTAATAATAGCTTCTAATAAAACAGATTGAACATTTATTTTGACGTGATTTAATGCAAATTCGCATTTTTGAATAAATGAATATAATTCTATAGAATTGCCATTATAGTCTGGAATTAATTTTAAAGCCTCAGCAAATGGTAATGTGATTTCTTCAGTCATGTTGTTACGAGTAGTATTACAATTATTACTACTAGTACTTATATTTAAATCTTGTGAATCTTCAGAGTCTGAAGGTAATTTTGGATACAAACTCATTAATATAATACTAGTTACTCACAATAACAGCTGGATGTTCATCCTGGTTATCCACGAATTGAGATGTAGGTAGTCGACTTCTGTAGTTTGTCCCTCGAGACGCTGCACTCGTGCAAAACGGAAGTAGTACCAAAATTTTTGTCTCGTTCAATGGAATGATTGCCAGGAACAGGTCCAGTGAAGTGTATTTTCTTGCTTCTTATTTTTTCAGCTATCCCACCGCTGCCACCAAAATTTGTTGTGATCCTCGGATCAGGATTTGGGAAATATAGCCGATTAAGTGTTGAAACACAAAATTAAATAACAAGTTTTTATAAATTACACTATTTATTGTGATGATGTATAAGTTGTCCTCTTAAATTAACATTTGTATTATTATTATATATATAAGGCCTTTATGTCAAACGTCGAAATATATGTTGAGTGACCTTTCAATCAATATCGGATGATCGACTGATTCATTTTACAAGTAAATGGGCCTATTTATACAAATAAAGTGACATACAATACACTTAAAAACATATTAGTAAATTAGGAAAAGAACTACATTCACTAAACATTATAATATAACAACTTTCATTAAAAATATCAAGAGAATGTAAAATACATACGTGACTATTATAACAATAACAAGATTACAAAGTTATATGAATAAAGTTTATGATAAACAATTAATTATTAGCAATATTTTATAGGTATATAACAGTTGTTTGCATAAACAACACTTGTCAATTTTAGAAATTTTTCATTTTCGCTACTTTGGCTGCTGTTGTCGTCTGCATCAATATCAGGACCTGGAAGATCACTAGTTTCCGCGCTTATATGATGAATTACTGGGGTTACTACGGTATTATTTTGCATAAGGGATGTCGGATATAGCGCCAATTATCCATTGAAAGTGTGTTCCCAAATTTGAAAAAAAATTGACAAGTGTTGTTTATACACCTCAATTATTTACCATGCCGATTAGGATTTGTTTTAAATAAAATATTTGTTTTTGCCATTTTTAACAGCAATTGTTTTAAAAATGTGCCAGGCGTTACACATTATTGAATTCAGAAAAAAATGCTCTACAAATTGGCGTTAAAAATCAGAATAGCGTACATAAGAAAAAATTGACCTGATGATGGTTTTTAAAAAACGAAACATCGCACGGAAAATATAATTGGGGATTCTGATTCCTTGCAAAAAGTGGCTATGAAAAAGTGTTTACAGAAATGAAATTCGACATCAAATAAAAAAGTTACGGGCAAAAAACTAAAATCCACTTTTTTACTTTTTTCCCTATATCTCAAAAACTAAACGAGCTAGAGTAGTATAGATGAGTTGTTTTTAAATCACACAATGTAAAAATCGGCTGGAGATGCGTACCTCATAACAATTAAAACAATAAAACTTTGTAGTTCAAATAAAGGTGAATATCTGAAGGCTACGTAAGTTGACTTGCAGAACCAACCGGTCCGCCCTGATTTTATGAGGTGGTTCTAAATCACGCGAAGAAAAAATTGGCTGGAGGATGCGTCCCCGCATTAAAATTAGTCGTTCAAATAAATATGAATATCTGAAGGCTATGCAGTCGACTTGCTTGAATACCAACCGGTCCGCCCCTGGGCGCTTATGCAGGTACCTGAGTAGCACGCTCGGATCGAGGTCAGCCGTTTGCTGATTAGCGAAAGTGGTTATCGTGTTGTTGTTTAGACGAGACAGGTTTTGTAAACAACTGCTTTTTTGATAGGTATTTATTTAATAGTTTAAATGTTAACACTTTATGCTATGCTTCAAAAGATAACAATGTATTCTCTCTCTTTTGACAATAACAATTTAAACTGGCTTTAAAATGCAATAACAAAAACTTACCCAATTTGCATAGTAGGCGGGAGTTGTTACGCTCTTTGACGTTTTTAAATGTATGTTTTCTGTAGTTCAATATAGATGGTGCAATTTTTCAAATATAACGGGTGAAACTGTATAATATTAGTATGCTACACTGTAGATGGCGCTACTATGACTATTATCGCTTTATATGGTACGTATCATACCTGATACCATATGACGGTAAAATATTAGTATGCTACACTGTAGGTGGCGCTACTATATGAGAACTATGACTAATATTGCTTTATATGGTACGTATCATATCTGATACCATATGACGGTTGTAGGCGGGAGTTGTTAAGCTCATGAACGTTTTTTAAATGAATATTTTCTGTAGTTCAGCATAGATGGCACAATTTTTCAAATTACGGGTGAAACTGTATGCTACACTGTAGATGGCGCTACCATATGAGAACTATGACTAATATCGCTTTATATGGTACGTATCATATCTGATACAATATGCGGTAAAGATAAAAAATGCCCAAAAGATCCAAACTTCCCAAAGTTTCCAAAAATTCCCAGAAGTTCAAAAGTTCCCATAGGTTACAAAAATTCCCAAAAGTTCCTAAAGTTTAAAAATTCCCAAGTTTCAAAAATTCCCATAAGTTCCAAAAGTAAGAAAATTCCCATAAGTTAAAAAAATTCCCATAGGTTCCAAAAATTCCCAAAAATTCAAAAATTGCCAAAAATTCCCAAAAGTTCCAAAAATTTAAAAATTCCCAAAAAAATCCAAAATTCCCAAAAGTTCCAAAAATTTCTAAAAGTTTCTAAAATTCCCAAATCTTCCAAAAAATCAAAAATTCCCAAAAGTTCCAAAAATTCTTATAGGTTCCAAAAATTCCCAAAAAGTTTCAAAACGTCAAAAATTCCCAAAAGTTCCAAAAATTCCCAAAAGTTTCAAAAATTTTAAGTTTCAAAAATTTCCATAGGTTCCAAAAATTCCCAACAGTTCCAAAAATTAAAAAAATTTCCAAAAGTTCCAAAATGTCAGAAATTCCCAAAAAAAATCCAAGTCTCAAAATTTCCAAATGTTCCAAAATTTTCAAAAGTTCCAAAATTCCCCAGTTTCATAATTCTCAAAAGTTCCAAAATTCCCAAAAGTTCCAAAAGAAAAAATAATTAGATCTATAGTGTATTTGTAATTTTATGTCGTTAAAAATAATACCTCCTAATCGTTTCAATTTCCTGTACAGACACATCGAACGACTTAATATCTTTATTGAAAACCATAAATATGTAAATAAAATGAATATGAAAGTGATTTTTTTTTCCGTAATATGTTAATATATATAGTTTTACAGTGATTACTTTAAGCAGTAGTGTGACAGCTTCTTAAATAAAAACAATGAGTGATGTAACAATAACTGAGGTGCAGTTGGAATCTATATTTCAATAGAATTGCTGTAATTATCACCGTCTCCTTATAATCCAGATTATTTGGCCCAATCTCTCAGAACATCAACGAAAAAAATGGAGTTAATTTCAGCCGTGTTTAAAACATTTTAATACGGATACAAATATTGATCACGTGGACGGACCCAATATTTTAATGATTAATTGCAAGACTTGTCAAAACTCAAAGTAATTGTTAAAACTTTTACAGTTGCTTGACGCATCTGGGACAGGCGTCATGTTACAAGCTTTAGTCATTTTGTCTGCATTATCTCTGAACGTGTTGTATGTAAGTCGACCGTTTAATACTGAATATGTTTTGATCAAATTTGATTTCAATACCAGCAAACCCGTAAATTGGCATCACATGTATAAGGATTATTCGATTTATAATATAAGACTTTATAAAATTGACGTGACCAATTTTACTTTAAATAAGAGTTACATTTACTATAGATTAAATCAGCGTTTCTCAACCTTTTTTGTCCCGCGGACCGGTAAAACTTGTGAAAAAATTTTGCGGACCGGTGTTTTTTTTTAACAAAGAAAAATTACTTGATATTAAAGAACTACTTTATAAATTAATTGTAACATTTTTATTATCATTTACCTACTTACAATAATATTTAAATGTAAAGATGAGTAGGTAATTATTGTAATTATTATACAGAGTGTTTCTTAAGTATTGCAAAAAAAATTGGGAGGTGATTCCTTATCGAAACTAAGGGGGTGCTGTAATCTAAAAAATGTTCCTAAGAGTTCCTTCGGAGTTACACCCCCCTAAAGGGGAGCGGTAAAATTATGTTTTTATTTTATTTCCCAAATTTGAATAAATGTATGACGATGATATTTGGTAGATGTTTTATACTTATTTAAAGGTTTACTATAGTAAAATTTTCAATTATCTCCCACCTTCACAGGGGGCTGAAATGTGCAACCCCTGTTGTTTTTTTTATTAGAACTTTTTGGTAAGTTAAAATTTCGCAATTAAAAAACACTTTTTTTGAATACTGAGTTATTTAGAAACTTTTTTTATTATTTTATTCTCGTAAAACCTACAGTTTTTGAGTAAAACATAAAATAAGTAAACGTCAAAATAAATAACATCTGTCAGTTCTATCCAATATGAACATAAACAAACTGTGGTAACCACCAAAATGAATCGTTTTACCTATATTGGAATATTTAGTTGTGCATGTTTACTTATTTTATTTTTCACTCAAAAACGGTAGGTTTTACAAGAAAAACTAAAAATTAAAAAAACGTTCTAAAGAAAAAATCAAGCTTTTAAAACAAATTTTTTAAATTGCAAAATTATAATCCACGAAAAAAAAGGACAAAATCATTGGATATACAAACACACCACTGCGAGACATTTGATCGGGTTACTAATTTCACGTATGTTTGGTAAAATTCATTTGTCAGGAATGGAAATGGAGCACACTCCTTTCCTAAACATTATGCATTACAGGAATTTGTTTTCAGTGCCGTGTTATCATAAATTATGTAAATTTAAAATTAGTTTAAAATATTTTAATTTCGTAATTTTATAAATTAAAATATTTTTTTTTTTTTTAAGAATTTTATTTAACGTAAACAGGTAAAAATTCTCCGCAGACTGGTCAAATTTCTCCGCGGACCGGTGCCGGTCCGCAGGACCGGTGGTTGAGAATCGCTGGATTAAATTATGTTTACAAAAATTTTACACGATTGTCCAATTGGCAACTTCTTTATTTTAATAATTCTTCATTTACTGATCCCATGATAAAAGAAAAAGTACGTAGTTATGCTTTTGTTGATTGGATTTTATTATTAAACAGTTATCTATGTTTCCTGTTTTACGTATTGGTTGCAGTATTTGTAATAAAGCATAAAAGATTTAAACAATAAGTAAAACCCAACAATAATGATATCATTTTTTTTTCGATCATGCGACTGGACCAGATTTTTTTAAATTGTTGTGTAACAACATTACGTAACAAAGTCTTATTGAAAGTCGTACCTCACCAGACTGGTTAACCTTTCCAAGTGAAGGTCGTACTTAACCAGACTGGTTAACCTTGTTTTTATGTTTTTAATTGTTAACATGATACCTTAAGAAACGGGTTTTGAGCTATATATATGGATATGAAATTATACTACATCAACAGTTGAAAGTTATATATCCGTCAAGCTGGATCAGCTCAATCCAATAAATGCGATTGGTCTAGCTGACCACTTCAAACCACAATTGAAAGTTAAAGATATGGTGATCGATAAGTTCTACAACGTGCTTGGTATAGATACTGCGACTACAAAATTCGGCAAAGCAGTAGTCGTGGAAACGGATGAGCATTCCATTTTTTTACCGAAACGGATGGTCGAGAAATTCGATGCAGTCACGCTTGAAAGGTTGAGATGTTCACAGTATGCTTTAATTTTTCGTGGACTTAAACCCACCGGTCAAGCAAAACCTGCATCGTTGGTTGAATTCGTGAAACTGTAATTAGTGGTAAGTTAAATTTAAAATAAACTAGTTAATTTGCTAAGTCAATTAAATTTACAGTAACTAAAAATAATGGAGCATTTTAGTGAAACGGCGAATGGCATGAATTTAACATTAAAAGCAGCTTATGTAAACTTACAAAGTAGTCGTGATCCCAAAGAACTTACAATTCAGACTTGGATTCGTTATAGTGGTAAAACTATTCGTTTACTTTTGCGAGCATTGAGATTGTCAAACTTAAGTTTTGGTGAAAAGCGAAATTTAGAATCATTGTTGGGTAATGTAAAAAGATATAAATTATTATTAAAAAATTTATTATTTAATTAAAAAAAACATGGTGGTAAACTTAAAAGTCGTAGAGGTGATCGTGTTGCTTGGGTGGATATCAAGAGTGCATTTAAATCTAGAATCCGTTCAGGACTCATTATAAATTTTAAACATAAATTATTAAATTAATTTTTGGACGTGTGTTTCCATTTATTTGCAAATCGTATAAAAAATGAATACCAAAAATATCAATGTCCTTTTAAAATTAACGTTGTGTTTTGTGCTGAATTTGTTAAACAAACGGGGAGCAATAACGTTTTTGATGAAAAACATTTCAGTTCAAAAAACCAACTGTTAATTTTTAGTCAGCTCCCTAATGACGGTCTCAAACATTGGTTTTCTGATAATGTTATTGATTTCGTTAACACCAAATTAGATAAGTTTCAAGAGACAGACAGTGGGTGGGCGCTTTCCAATATAATATCGTTAGCTATCAACATTAACCATTGTGATCAGTTATTTAATATGGGATCATCCTTTATTGAATTACCGAAGGAAATAAAATTGAAAAAGGCTGTTGTTAACGTCAAGAACAATGATAATGCATGTTTCGGTCACGCTGTAATTTCAGCGTTGTTTCCTGTAAAAATTAACGTTAATCGTGTTTCATCATATCCACCTTATGAAACCGTATTTAATTTAAATAATATTACTTTCCCCATGACCATAAGTCAGGTTTCAACGTTTGAAAAAAATAATGACATATCAGTCAACGTTTACATTTTGAAATTTAAAAAACGTAAATATATAACTTGTCCGGTATACTTAACTTCAAATAAAAAAGATACTTATGTAAATTTACTAATGATAAAAGAAAATTACAAAGACGGTAACTTTGAAAACAATAATCAACATTTTTGTTGGATTAAAAATTTATCGAGATTAGTGCGTTCCCAGTTAACGAGTCATAGGGCTAAAATATTTATTTGTGATAGATGTTTACAATATTTTACTAATGATTTAAAATTAAATTTACATTCAAATGATTGTAAAACGATTAATAATTGTAAAATAACCCTACCTGCAGAGGGAACGTTGTTGGAATTTACAAATTTTTCTTACAAAGAATATTTACCTGTTGTGGTGTACAGTGATTTTGAATGTTTGTTAAAACCTGTTGATAGTACTAGCGAACAGTCTACAGTAAAATATCAAGAACATGAACCATATAGTGTAGCTTATTACGTTCATTGTAGATTCAATAAAAATTTATCATTTTTTAACTTGTATAGAGGATCTGATTGTTGCACTTGGTTTGCAAACCAACTTGAAAGAATATTAGTGGATTTTCAAAGTTATTACGACACTGTTGTACCAATGCATCCACTCACACCAACACAACAAAAAGAATTTTATGAAACCACAATTTGCCATATGTGTGAAAAACAAATTCAAAATGAAACAGGTGTTAAAAATTACGATCATTTTACGGGAAATTATAGAGGAAAAGCACATTATGCTTGCAATCTTAATTATGATAAATCAAAATATGTTATTCCTGTAATATTTCACAACTTCTCCGGGTACGATTCTCATTTTCTTGTCAAAGATTTAGCTCACGCGTTCCCAGGTAAATTATCTCTTTTACCACTCAATAAAGAACGTTATATTTCGTTTACAAAAGAACGAATTGGTTCACGTTTAAAATTAAGATTTATAGATTCGTACAGATTTTTAAGCGCATCTCTCGATACACTTGTATCATATTTGAATCGAGATCAGTTTAAAATTTTGGATGCTATTTATCCACATCTTTCTGATACCGAAAAATTGTTGTTAACGAGGAAAGGTATTTTTCCGTATGAATATTTGGACAGTTGGGAAAAATTAAATGACATCGAACTACCAACAAAAGAATTATTTTTCAGTAAACTTAAAAACAGTCACATATCAGATGTTGAATACCTGCATGCTCAGAATGTTTGGAATACTTTTAACATTAAAGACTTGGGTTCCTATAGCGATTTATATTTGAAAACAGATGTAATTTTGTTGGCAGATGTGTTTGAAAATTTTCGAATAGGTTGTAAAGATAGTTACGATCTTGATCCAAGTAACTACTATACAATAGCAGGATATACATTCGATGCCATGCTAAAATATACAAAAGTTAAATTAGAATTACTCTCTGATATTGATATGTTATTGTTTTGGGAGATGGGTTTACGGGGTGGTGTCAGTCAATGTTCGACTCGACATGCTGTTGCAAATAATAAATTTTTATCAGGGTACAATCAAAATTTACCGTCTAATTATTTAATGTACTTCGATGTAAATAATTTATATGGCTATGCAATGTCACAATTTTTACCATATGGTGGTTTTCAATGGTTATCACAATCGGAAATTGATGTGCTAAACGTACTTGACGTTAGTGATCAATCTCCAGTCGGTTATTTATTTGAAGTCGATTTAGAGTATCCTGCACACTTACATTATTTACATAAGTACCTACCCTACGCACCTGAACATCGCGTACCACCAAACAGTAAATGTCAGAAATTATTATTAACGTTATATAATAAAGAAAAATATGTTTTACACTACCGAAGTTTGAAACAATGTTTACAAGCTAGTCTAGTCCTTAAAAAGATACATAGAGTATTAAAATTTTAACAAAAATCATTTTTAAAAAATTATATTGATTTTAAAACAAACAAACGTCAACATGCAAAAAACGAGTTTGACAAGCATTTCTATAAACTATTAAACAACGCAGTATTTGGAAAAACTATAGAGAACGTTCGTAAACATAGAAATGTAAAGCTAGTTACAAAATGGGATGGTCGGTTTGGAGCATTGTATTACATAAATAAACCAAACTTTCATAGTAGAGCAATCTTTGATGAAAATTTAGTTGCTATTGAGTTACGTAAACTTGAAATTAACTATAAAAAACCAGTTTACTGTAGCGTACGCTACTGCCTTATTGTAGCGAAAGCCTTATGCTTCCTTCGGTAAAACTTTGTTATGCCACTACGCACATTCTTGAGGGTAGTGAAGATGTTAAACAGATGTTTGGGCTCGTGCTCGTCGTCTCTAGCGTTAGACCCCGCTGCGTTGTGGACCGGGTACCTCCAGTAATTAGGACAGCTATCGTTAAAATAGGCTTTAAATAAAACAAGAAGATTTTTAAATATTTTGTTTATTCACGTTTAAAAATCGTAGTTTAGCTATTGTCACAAATGCGGTGAAGTTAGTTATTTCGGAGCGGGCGAGTGTTAGTATTTGAAGTTGCAGTTTGTAGGAGTAATTTTATTTAGGGTTGATTATTTTTTATCTAGGGTTAATTATTTCGGGGTGTACTGTACGTGATATAGGGTAGTTAAATTTAGTATTTCGGTATTAGGTTAGGGGTTATACCGGGTGTTGGTTGAGGAACTAGTGAATAATTTGGGGTTGTGGAACAGGTGGTTTACTATTTCTAAACTTTGGAGTTCATACCGGATCGGGACAATACCTTTTTGTGATAGCGTATTGTTATTTTGGGTACTGCAAGCGGCATGTTATTAGAAGGAGGATTAATTTCTTTAACGTTGCGTGAACGTTGTTAGTCAGGTAAATGTTATTCAGCGGAGTACCGAGTTAGAGGAATTTAAAGTTTATGTGAGGCCGGAAAAGTATCGCGCAATTGGTTACTAATAAAAATACACGTTTGTTAAGGTGACTAACGGAGTTCCCTGCCATACAAATTTCTTTGTGGAGAGGACATCTATCATTTAGTCGCTACAATTTTACGCAAATTTAGAAACAATGACTCTGGGAGTTCCCTGCCTCAGAATTTCTTCTGGGAGAAAACATCGATCCTAAAGTCGTAGTTTAACGCAAATTTGGAAATATTGACTGACCAAGGGAGTGCCCTGCCTACAAATTTCTTTGTGGAGAGCACATCTATCGCTAGGTCCCAAAGAAAATGGTTCTCAAAAAAAGTGAACCCGGTTTGCTGTAAAACATTGCCTTTTATACGCTTTCGCGGTGTACTGGATGGGTAAATCCGCCTATTTTTTGGGATGGACAAATCGTGTGGTGGGCCTAGTATAATTTGGGAGGATGTTAGAGGTTTTGTGTTCGTTAATTTGTTACTTAAATTACTATATTTGGTGGGGTGATCTTTGAATATGCTGATTTGTCACTTATTAAACCCCTTCCAGTTATCAGGAATTGTACTGTTTTTTACTTAGCTTATCCCCACCAATATGCACTAAAATCTATCGTTTATGAGCTAAATGCGTTGCAGGAATTTTAATACAGAAATTTATACTAATGAAAATAGGAACATTGGTAAATCCTACTAATCGTTACCTTAACTTATTCATTCTTGCTTAATTTAATTCTTAAATTATCAAAATTGGTACAATTAGCGAATATTTAACATGCAGCAAACATTTAAGATTTAGTAACACAGTGCATTGACCCATTTCCTGGAACAGTGGGCATTCCCAAGGAATTTTAGACCTGGCGCTAGGTAGGGGTTGCCAGATGTTTAGTCTGGTTTTTATGCTCGTTTTCTTAAGATTCCATAAAGACAATTTATGACCCTTGTGTGGTGTTCGACCGTCAATAACTTCGTAAATAAAGTCATTTATTTATTTACCATAGTTTCTGAAACTAACGCCTAGACGGCCACTAACTACGATCAAGCTCATTAATGATGATTTGTAAAGATTTTGTTTTATTTCAACTTCCTGATTAAATGTAGATATTATATGCTGCGCGCGTTATTTCTAACACGTGTGGCGTTACGTTACTTTTAAAGTGTTATTTATGTTTTTCTACAACCAGAACTGTTACCTTACAGCCCCTTTGGTATTGCATGTGTTAATGCAAAGTTTGCTTTTTAATACTGATTTAAATAATAATTCATGACTGGTATGTGCGATCATAACATTACGTCGGAGTGTCCATTTTAGATATCTCAAAACTTTGTTTGTACGATTTTCATTATAATTATATGTTGACTAAGTTTACCACTGATGAATGTAAATTATTATATACCGATACTGATAGTTTAATATATTCAATAATTTGTGAAAACTTTTATGATAATCTGAAAACGGATATTGATCTTTTTGATACAATTGACTACCGAGAGAATAACGTTTTTAATATTCCTCGTGTGAATAAAAAAATTCCAGGTTTGATGAAAGATGAAAATAACGGTTGTATTATGACAGAATTTGTTGGATTGAAATCAAAAATGTATAGTTTTACTATAGATGGAGGTGGTGTGGTTAAAAAAGCAAAGGGTGTGAAGGAATCAGTTGTAAAAAAAATTATTTCTTTTGAAGATTATCTTAAATGTTTAAAAACCAACATTGTTCTAACCGCTTCTCAATTTCATATTCAGTCTGAGTTACACAAAGTATTCAGTGTTCAACAAATGAAAATAGCTCTCAGTGCAAATGACGATAAACGTTACATATTGACTAATGGTGTAGACACTTTACCTTGGGGACATTGCGCAGCTGCAGAATAAATGAATGTTAAATGTATAAAATGCTCCATAGCACGATTAGTACTTCACAAACATCTTGATAATCTTAACGTGCTTAACTGCAAAAATGAGTGTACCCGACATCAACGCTATTATATCTCTGAAGATTCTATAACAGAAGATGACATCGATCCCACACAAATTGAAGAAATCATCATATCTGTAAACGCTAACTGTGAAAATGTGGTACACAGACATTTGTGGAGTCAACATTATCAACGTAAAGTTGTTCACGATGACTACGCCAAAGAAGATGAGTGTTATACCTTCTATTCGTTAAATTCATTTACGCATAAAAAAAATAATTTCGTATGTATTCACTGTTTTGATTTAGCAAGGTACGTTTGGTATAATAACGTACCAAACGCATTTTCCAAAAGACATCATTGTCACACTTCTTACATATTGTATTGTGATGAGTGTAAAAATCTTTGTAATCTTCCACCTCAAAATAATTGTGCAACTTTGGCGTTTTATCATCAAATAAAAACAGAACCCGTTTCTGCAAATAATTACGTTAGCATTCCTTCGTTGGAATAAACTAAATATCGACTTTTTAGAATTTTACTTTTTTTGTTATGATTAAGATATGTTTTAGTTATATGTAAAGTTTAGCTTTAAATGATTTATGTGAATATTTGTAATCTTTTGTCTTAACATATACTTTGGTGGATGCATCTTGCGCTTCGGTGGGATTGCGAACATTACTCAGTCTTTTGTGTTCAATGTTAAAATCACCTGATTGTGTTAACGTAAATCCTTGTCCAGGTATGCCACGTAAAAGTTTCGTTTTGATTGCTGTCGACGTGTGTCTACCGAACTTGTCAACACTCATTATGAAATTAACAACTTCCTACCTTAAACTAAGCTTATATGAAACAAACAAAGACAACCCATTAAAGTTATTTTATTTTATTAAGTTTTATCAATAATACATTTAACATTTATATATGTAACCTTATTGCACTACATTCGTTTTGTCTATCCAAGATCGTTCATCAAGTCCAAGCCATTTTACATACAACTTGTTTCCTTTTCGACGCAATACTTTTTCAACGAGATAAATGTCAGGGTTCAAGGTTTTTTTGCAATTCATACTCGTAAAATCCACCTTCAATAGGACGTCCTTGCATATCTTCCAATTTATACGTCACGGGGTTGGTTAATTGAACTTTAATAATTTTAAATAACTCCGTTGAGCAAGATGGTGTGTAACCTTTTTCGAAGATGCTTTTAAACTTACTGATTCTAACGATCTCGTTAATTTTATAACGACCTTTACCAGCCACTTTTAAATGACTGTACACATTTAATTTTGTACGACTACGAACATCACCCGGTTTCATGTTAGTTGTGCTATGCTTACGATTATTGTAATTTTTGACTACTTCATTTAAAATATCAATCCATTTATAGTTACCACGCAAACTAAAACGTTTATATAAATCATTTTTTATCGTTCTTATTGCACGTTCTGCAATTGCTGCCTTTTTAACGCTATAAGTTGAATAATGATTAATATTATAAGATCGGTTGTAAAATTCCGTACCGTTGTCAGTTTGCAAATTTTTGGGATTATTACCTTGTTTAAGTATTGCACTTTCAAACATTTGCACTACCTCTTTGGCATTTTTCGATTTTAACGGTACAGCCCAAATATATTTTGAATAACAGTCTATGACTAACAACATATACTTGAATCCTTTATTTTCTCTGGCATACAATCCAAATTCCGCCAAATCAGCTTGATACAAATCTTTTAACTTTTTGATAACAGTTCGCCGTCGCGGAAAGTTTTTACGAGCTGGTTTGTGCAATTCATTAACCACTTGTTGTTTCGTCATTTTTAATTATTTATGAAAGATTTCTTTACTGAATTGACTTTTATAAAGTTTGCTTATACACTGATGGTTTGCAACAGAAGGGGTGAAGAATGTAATCGTAAATTAATTTTACGTTTTCCACAGCACACACACCACTATCATGATAATAACACTTAGCATTCCATTGTGATTTATTCAAAGGCGGTATATTTTTCAAATTAACAATTTGCTCCAAATCTTTTACGATTACATCACCGTAAAAATATTTTCGAAGGAAATCACATTTTATTTCACCTTTACAGTATATTACGGTAGCATACTTTTTAATATCACTAAATATATGTGGTATTCGTGATAACTGAACATCACCATCGGACCATTTTAATTTGTGATGATTTTTGGTTAACCAATTTGCCTGACGTTGAAGAGAATGTGAGAGATATTTAAATGGAAATGGTTCTTTAAACACATAGTGTGCAATTCGTTCACCATCCCATATTGCAAGCTCTTTTGGTACAAACTCTGGCGTTTTAAAACCTTGCACATCGATTACGATACAACTCATAATTTACGAACATCTCCATTCAGGGGTCTATACTGCACCAAACAATCATGTAGAATAAGAGCGTAAGCGGTAGTATTTGATGTAAATACTTCTGTAGCTTCGAATTCCAAACGGATATCCACAGTGGATGATTTGAGAGGTCCGTGAAGTTAGCCCCCCCCCTTTAGAAAAGTAAAATAAAAACATAACCATAGGTTTGTACCGCGTTTGTACCGGATTGTACCGTAACCATTTTCGTT
Organism: Elmis aenea; assembly: GCA_947652605.1. Classification (NCBI taxonomy): domain Eukaryota; kingdom Metazoa; phylum Arthropoda; class Insecta; order Coleoptera; family Elmidae; genus Elmis; species Elmis aenea. The sequence goes on along the minus strand of CANTFG010000193.1, from coordinate 63,809 downwards.
TGTACCGTTTACGTTAATTAGTTATAGCCAATTTAATTAGGGGGGGCTAACTTCACGACAGCCCCCCCATATCAAGATATTTCACTTTTTTTTGTGCCCATCGTTTGTACCGCGTTTGTACCGGATTGTACCGTAAAAATTTTCGTTTGTACCGTTCCCGTTAATTAGTTATAGCCAATTTAATTGGTGGGGGCTAACTTCACGGTAGCCCCCCCATATCAAGATATTTCACTTTTTTTGTGGCCATCGTTTGTACCGCGTTTGTACCGGATTGTACCGTAAAAATTTTCGTTTGTACCGTTCCCGTTAATTAGTTAGTAGTTGGGATATGTCTTTTCAAAAACAGTTTAGGCGTCATTTTCAAGAACCGAGGTGTGATTTAGGCGCAATTTTTCAAGAACAGCGATGAGAGTTAGGCGTCGTGACGTAGTAGTAGTTTGTGTGTGTGTAGTGGGAAGTGATTGTCGGGCGGGGGGTCTCGGTGGTGGTCGGGGTTGGGTGCGGGCTTGGGTGCGAGATGGGGTGGGTGCGGGGCGTGCGTGTGGGGCGGGGGCGGGGGCGGGGGCGGGGTGCGGGTCTCGGATTAAAACGAAAGTATAATTTTAAAAATTGCTTTATTATTTATATCTATTTACAATATTTTGTAAGGTATTATTATGATTAACTTAAGTATCTATTATAAAATAATTTGTAAATTACAAACATCGAAATGTACAATAAATTCATAACGTCTATACCGATATAAAAGGGTAAAGATGAAATCGTGTGCTGCTGCTGCTGTTGATCCGACGGCGTAGATGTATTATTCTGCGTGTGTGGAGGATGAGGAGGAACATCACCAACTTTTTCGTGCGACGAGCTGCTCTTAAGAAGAAGTTCTTTGTGCAGCAATGAAGTTTTTGCTGTGATTGTCGTATAATTTAATATGTGGTTCCATGGCGAGTCATGATAACTTTGGTTGGCGTGCAAATATCTTAATTTGTATTTGATAATGCTGTTATCGCCTGCAGAAATATTGGCAGCATAAAAAATGGGAATACCATTATGAATGTTCGGATCCAGCTCGGTCCACTCGGCTGGCCAATTTTCTTGTTCGTTGAAGCAGACAAACGCTTTGTACAGTCCAGGCGCTCGGTATATTATAAAATTGTCTCCTATTATGGAGGCGAGGATGAGAACAGATGCTCTCAACAAGAACATTTTTGTCAGATTAAGATATACTATTAGAATACATGGTTTTTATTCAAACTTAATGTAGGTCATTAACATATTGTTAACAAAGCGAATATTGTATGCGCTCTTAGGCGATTAACATGGAATAGGTTTGCTTCATGGATTTAAGATTTATGTATTCGGGTAGAGATCGGGTAGAGAGCGCAGATTCGTACTCTCCATTGCTGAATATTCTTTCGTTTCCAATTTCGCGATATTCATAACACTCGATTGACAGCGAGCGTTGCGAATAATTTGAATCGTAAGTACAGCGAACGGGTATTACTACGTCTTCATCGTATTCAAGTTTAAAATGTCTATAAAAATTGTGTTCGCTTTCGATGATGCCGCCAATTTCCATCTCTCTATCGATTAGATGTCGTCTGAAGTCTTCGATGGCCTCTTCGCCGGTAACTAAATGCGGAGTTTCCGAAGAGGAGAATAGTTCGTCCGTTTCTAACGCCTTCGTCGTCGGTGTTGATATATTTGAACTTGACGACGTTTCATCGTCGGGTTGCACAAAGTTGGCAGGTTCGAGCGTCGGCAAAGATTTACTAGGCGTTAGCAGTTTAAACGATAAATTAATCTGAACTGTTTGATTGCTCGGTAATTGAACATTAAATTTCGTTCGACTAATATGATCTGGCTCCAGTAGGTTTATTGGAATTGGTGAACCGATTGCTCCTCGTCGAATAATGAGAGGTAAAATAAGAAGAATAAAATAAATACTCTTCATGTTAATGCTGCTGCTATCTGCTGATCGGATTTATTCGCTTTGCTGGCGGCACTTTCGCGGTACAAGATGCTGGCTGTATACGCGCGGGTTCGGACTAGTTTTTTGTCGACGCCTGAATTCGCTTTTATAAGATTAATCGTGCGCGCGCGCGCTTGTGGGGACTGATAAGGAATAATACGACGACGACGACGATAAAAACATCCGAATGATTCATTTATAAAATTGCGTTTTTATTAATCCAAGAATTGTGTGCGTCAGAAAAGCCTAACCATCTGACGTATACTTTATTTCTGCTTTTTTTTAAAACTTTTTGAACGAGGTAAACATTAGGATGCTTGGTCTTTAACAGTTCGTGCTCGTAAAAACAGCCTCGAATTTCATTGTCTTGATAATCTTTGAGAATGTATGTGACAGGATTTGTATTTTTGAACGTTTTAATCGTAAAAATTTCCGTCGTCCAGTTGGGCGTGTAACCCTTCTCGAAAAGATGTTTATATTTGCTTATGCGAACCTTTTCTCCGACTTTGAATTTGGGCAATGGAAGCGTTTTGATTTTGCTATAGACAGTGTTTAATAATTTTTTCTCGTTTGTCGAATTTACATCGCACGGGCGCATTTTGATGGTCGTATGAACTGTGCTATTGTATTTTTTGACGAGATCTCGAACGATATTGATCCATTTGTAATTTCCATTCAGACTAAATTGTTTCCACATTAGGCCCTTCAGTGTCCGGTTGAAACGTTCGACGATCGATGCTTTTAAGGTTGTGAATGTCGAATAATGGTTGATGGCATGTTTTTTCATTAAATTTCCGAAATGAACATTATAAAATTCTTTACCGTCGTCTGTTTGTAGATGTTTAGGCGATTGTTTTATTAAAATTTGCTTCATTGCGTTCGTCACTTCGGGTCCTGATTTGGTTTTGATCGGTAGAGCCCATGCAAATTTGGTGAAAGCATCAATAACTGTCAGCAAATATCGGAATCCATTATTTTCGGACGAGTATTCGCCCATTTCGACTAAATCTGCTTGCCAAAGATCGTTAATACCTTTTAGAATAACTGTACGACGTTTAAAGTTACGACGCGCCGGTTTGTGCAATTCATTTACTAGCTGTTGTTTGCTCATTCTATTTTCATTCTTTTGTTTGTTGAAGGCGTATTTGTTGCCGCTGCTGATGGCCGCACACTACTCGATGATATCGATTGCGAGTTTAAGTTTTGTGTCGATGTCGAAGCAGCAGCAGCGACGGGGTTTTGCGCAACTTTTGTCACTTTCATATCGACTTCATGATATTGTTTTTCCAACTTTTTTATTGCTGTTTCAAGCTTTTTAATTGACTCGAAAGTGTTCATGATCTTTTGCCTCAATTCATTTTTAATGGGATTCAAAGACTGAGTAAATTTCTGATCGAAATAGGATTTCGTATCGGTTTTAACGAGTTTTGAACTTTGAGTAATTTGCTCATCGACATAAAATTTGTTAGTTGCGTCGGAATTTTCGGTGGGTTTACGTAGATTGCAAATGCGCTTATGTTTTATATCTACGTTACCGTCTACACTTAAAACGAACCCGACTCGTTGTTGGTGTTTTGTTGTTGTTGCCGCCAGAGAACGTCCGAATTTGTCGATACCCATTTCGATAATGTTAAAAGTAAAACAAAAGCGCTGATTTTATACGATAATTTTAGCCTCTCGTAATTCTTCGATGATGCTGATAATTTCGTTATTGTGATTATTGTGTCCGGCTTGTTGCGATGCGAATAAAAGTTTAAGTCTGTCGACTAGTTCATTGGGATCGTCCCAATATACGTAGTCGGTTTTATTTGTTGAAAACTCCATCAGCCCTGAGCCGGTGTGAATGCTTTTCGAAATATTTTTAATTAATTTATACTTAAAACTTTTATTGCCGGCAATCTGTTGTGTTTCGTCATAATTGCGATGCATCACATTACTTGCCCTAACGATTTCTAAATAATCAGAAATCTCGCGGTTATTGCAAAGTTGGAGATTCGGTTCTTTAAAAAAGATTAACAGTTTCAAGCCGTCTGTTAGCTTGTAGACCTTGTCGTTAATAAAGATATTTTGATTGTCCATTTGGAAAGGAGAATTGCCAATTTTCCAAACTTCATCATCGGCACTGAAGTAAGGACCGTACTTATTATCAAAATCTGCGTTACTTATGTCGAGCAATCGTATAGATCTGTCTGTCGATGACTCGCCTACTAATGAAGCTTCTGGCGATTCTTCTTCAGGGCTAGAATCGACAATAGACTCTGCGGGAATTATTGATGGAGTGCCGATGCTCGACGACGGTATACTCGTCGTGTTTACTGCTCGTTCGTTACTCGATTTGGACTTCTTTTTTCTTTTCGATGGCGATGGCAATTCGGGCTCATCTATAAACGTGATCGCTCCAGATTTACCGCTATTTTTTCTCGTTAATTGTTTTAAAGGCGACGTAATCGGCTGCAAGATTTCTTCCCAACGAGCCGTACTCTCTAACCGACCAGATTTCAGCATTTTATATTTTTTTCGAATTATGTTTCGTGCAATAATAAGATCCTCGACTACTTTTTCTTTCATCGTGACAGCTTGCAATCATCGGCTACTACGAACAGCTTATGAAGAGGTTATGAACAGACTGCGAACAGGCTCGATCAGCTTTCGAACAGCTTCGATCAGCTCCTGATAACAGCTTTGATCGGTTTTTGAACAGCTTTGATCAGCTCCCGATACCACCTTATAACAGACTATGAACAGGCTCGATCAGCTTTCGAACAGCGTCGATCAGCTCCTGATAACAGCTTTGATCGGCGGCGGCAGCGGTTCCCGATAATCTAATGAGTCGAGCGATTGGTGTCGGCTTTATTTATAATAAAATAAACGTATCGAATCCTTTCCGATATCGGCCGTTTTCTATCGAGCAATCTTTGTTGATGACCAAGAAATCGTATTTTTCCTTCCAACATTTCGAGCACATTTCGTGAAATTGTTCTAGTCGCATGTCCGTATTGACGTGATCCTCGTATATATGTTTTAAATTTAAATTATCTTGCTTTAAAATAATTAATAAATTCGCATTATCGCGCACCAATTGTTTCGGAATATGACTGTATGTTTGGCATAAGTAAAAGCTGTCGATTTCTTTATGGCGTCCTCTGCAAAAATAGGATCTTATATGATCCTGCTTTTCGCACGCAATGTCGTCAAAAATAAATATCGAATTTTGTTTCGCCTCCTCGAGCGGCAGAACGGCATTGTGTTCGGAAAAGGTATGATATCCTATTTGCCTTATATCGGAAAACAATGTTTGCAGATATTCGTATTTAGGCTGATATAAAGATTTCGAATATATGTAAATATTTTCAAACTTTAAACCGTTGGGATGTTTAACTAAAGCTATAACTACGTTCGTCTTACCGCAACTAGACGGACCTACAATTATCGCGCGAATACTGTTCGGCAATAATTTACTATGTTTGAAATGTTGTGTTGTTTGATCATCGTTTTGAATAACGTCGATATTTTTGATGGTTAATTTATCGTGTTGATCGATCAACCGCATTTTATCGACTAAATAAAAAATATATATGTGCGACTATTTAAAATGAGTCAGCAGTACATGTAAAACAATGGTATCGATAACAACAACAACATCGCTATAAAATGATTGAGCATAGAAAACCTTCGATCAAATGTAAGTCGACCGTTCGAGGTAAAGGTTTACTCAACAGGGCGATAAATAATTTGCCCTTCGAGTTGCACCTCCCAGGCGGCTATCAATATTGTGGTCCCGGCACGAAATTAAAAAAACGTCTGGCTAGAGGCGATCCAGGTATAAATCCTTTGGACCGTGCATGCAAAGAGCACGATATCGCGTATTCTAAATCTAGAGATACGTCCGCAAGGAATCAGGCCGATCTTCGGTTGGCCGAAAGAGCTTGGGAGAGAGTCAAAGATAGCGACGCGAAATTTGGAGAACGGACGAATGCGTGGTTCGTGACAAACATTATGAAAGGAAAAGCGAAACTGGGAATGGGTGCGAGAGCTAATAAATCCAAGAAAAAAAATGTTAAAACGCTACGTGCTGTGATGACGAGGAGTAGTAGGAGGAGTAGTAGGAGGAGTCGTAGTCGTCGTCGTCGGACTGTTGTAAAATCCAAGAAAACTAAAAACATTCAAAGCGCTATTAAATTAGCGCTAGCAGCGGCAAGAAATAATGCGAAAAATAAACTAATCAAACTTCCGAAGACGGCAGCAGCACGGGTGATACCGATTCCGAAAGTAGGCGGGGTGTTACCTCTCCTACCAATATTCGCCGGTTTATCTGCAATTGGAACCTTATCTGGCGGCGCGGCAGGTATTGCGAAAGCTGTTAGCGATATAAAAACGGCGCGAAAACAATTGTCCGAAAGCGAACGACACAACAAAAAAATGGAGACAATTGCTATGGGCAAAGGACTATTTCTTAAACCGTATCGAAAAGGACTCGGTCTTTATTTAAAGCCAAAAAACTTTTAAATATGCTACCGACGACGACGACGACGACGACAAGAAGACGACCACTCGACGAGCTAGATTTATATAAGTTCGCAAAATATATTCCCAACTTTAGAGGCGTGTTTATGCTGGATACTCTGCCGTCCGAGCCTCGCCATACGGAATGCGGAATTGTGAATCTGGATACGTCGAACGGTCCGGGCACCCATTGGATAGCATACACTAAAAGAGGTGCGCGCGCAATATATTTCGACAGCTATGGAAACTTGAAGCCGCCCCGACAGATCGTCCGCTATCTAGGAAAGAACATAAAGTATAATTATAATAGATATCAACCGAATGATTCTGTAATATGCGGTCATTTATGTTTAAATTTTTTATTTACATGTGCTGTATAAATAAAGGATTCCATATGCATATCGTTTAGTTTTATTATAACCTTTACCATGGCTAGAATATTAAATTTCTCTGGAAAACAATCCACTTTGTATGCGAATTATTTTCCGCCAATAGAATTAAATTCTGACTATGAGTGCGGTTTAGTTAGTCTATACACATATAATTCTATATCCAATATCCTTAAAAGGAATAACTTGTTTCATATTGGAAATGAAATAATTGAAATACCGGAAGGGGCGTATGAAATTGACGATATAGAAGAGTACATTAGAAGCGCGCTGAAAAGAATGCAATCACCGCCTACAGTTACGATTCGCGCCAACACTAACACACTCAAGACGGAAATCAAAACGACGCATCCAGTTTACTTTGACAAGGAGCGATCGATTGGAGAAGTTTTAGGCTTTAGCAAACGTGTAATTCAGCCAAACCAAATTGTCGCGTCTGATTTGCCTGTCAACATAAACCAAGTTAATTCTATCCGCGTCGAATGCAGCATAACTACGGGCTCGTATATGAACGATAAGCCTGTTCATACAATTCACGAATTCGCACCTGATGTTTTACCGGGATATAAAATAAATGAAGTGCCAAAGAATATAATCTACCTACCCGTAAACACCAAGTCCATAAGTTCAATTATTATCAATTTGGTCGATCAGGACGGCAAATTGATCGATTTTCGCGAAGAAACTATCACATTAAGACTGCACTTAAAACCGAGCAGTAAGGCCGACTGACGAGGATCACACACACACACACACACACACACACACACACACACACACACACACACACACACACACACACCTATAAAACACGGATGCTCTGGGAATATCGTCTTATGAGGTGCGCGGACATCGAAGAAATAAGATCTTAGTTTGAGATATTTTTTTTCTTTAAAATGCTAATTTTTAATGACGACAACAGCATAAATAAAAGTGTTCGAGCGTCCATTGCAAACGTTAGTTGTGCGGCTGATTTGAAAGGATCAACAACAACAACAACACCGACAGCAACTTCTGCAACGAAACGGTCTATTATTGTCTTAACCGAACAAAATAAACAATTCTTAAAGTCTTTGGGATTAACTCTAACAATACAATGAGTAATAACTTGTTAGACATATCGGCGATACCCCGATTTGATGAGTCGATAAAAAAGAAGACGTTCGGCCATTATTTGCCGTATACAGAGTCCTTCAATACCAGCGATACGATTCGAATTGCCGTTCAAAGTCAAGATTTAATTCTGCTTCCGAGCGAGAGTTTTCTATATATCGACGGCACTCTGTTAAAACAAGATGGCACCTTTCCAGAGCCCGCCGACCCTGAACAGCTGCATTTCAATAATAATTGCGTGGCTTTTATGTTTGAAGACATACGTTATGAGCTAAATGCTGTTGAAATTGATCGTACTCGGAACCTGGGCATCACCACCTCATTAAAAAATTACATTTCATTCGACCAAGACGAGAGCTCGACACAATTTAACGCCGGATGGAAAATCGAAAACAACGGGCTCATAAACCTGGATAAAGGAATTTTTAATTTCTGCGTGCCTCTGAAATTGTTCTTGGGTTTTGCCGAAGACTATAACAAGATAATTCCCAACTGCAGACACGAATTAATTTTAACAAGAGCAAGAACGAATAATAACAGCGTTTTTACGGCAATTGCGGATTATAAACTTGACATTACGAAAATCGTATGGAAGATGCCTCAATTTGTGCTAAACGACGCTGCACGTCTCAATCTGTATCAGACAATTCAGAGTGCGAGACCCGTACAAATAAGTTTTCGAAGTTGGGATCTGTACGAATATCCCAACATACCCAAAAGCACTCACAACGTTTGGCGTGTAAAAACTAGCAATCAATTGGAAAAGCCTAGATTTGTTATTTTCGCCTTACAGACAAATAAGCTGAACAACTCGAAAAAGAATCCTAGTAAATTTAATCACTGCCAGCTTACCAGCGTGCAAGTGCACTTAAATTCGGAGACATATCCTCAGGACAAACAAAATATCTCTTATCCGGAGAACCGTTTCGCCCTGATATACGAAATGTATGCCAGATTTAAACGTTCCTACTATGGATCGACACACAAATTGTGGCCTCTGTTGACCGCAGCAAATTTCAAAGATGTCGCACCCATTGTCGTGATTGATTGCTCGCACCAGAACGAAGACACCAAAAGCGGCCCCGTCGACGTGACGATCGAATTTGAAAACGCCGCTGGCTCCATCGCGGACAACACTTCGGCATTTTGTCTGCTGCTTCACGATCGATTAATCGAGTATTCGCCATTAACAGGAGACACAAGAAAACTAGTGTGAAAATAATCTAATATCAATTTATTGTAAAAGTAATGTATTAATGTAAAAAAAAAAAAAAAAATAAATAAAAAACAATTTAATGCGTATAATATAGTGTTTTATTTGCACAGTAATAATCCCCTATACAATGTCACAATTCTAAAATATTTCAATCGTATGGATACATTATCAAGCGATCCAAATGAACCTTCCCCGTAGTATGCTCCAAGTGCTGCCACTGCTTGACAATCCAATCGGTGATATGCGAAAACCATACGCATAACGGATCCTCTATTACGCTCTCGAAGTACTTCATCTTGTACACTATAGATGGATCGTGATCGTTAATCTCGCTGATGGCGAAAATTACCAAAATGTGCACTTGGGTATGCTCGGCCATCCTCGTCGCTTTAACCAATTCGTTAAACACTTGCTCCAGGAATAGGTAATTCGAGTCGTAATTATCATCAGATCGGCATATATTGCCGATATTGACTATCGCATGATCAGCGTAATCGCATTCATTTTCGATATTGTTCGACGACGACGCCGAAGTCATTATAATGATGATTTTCTAAGAGCGCTACTTACCAACAACACGTCTATATTTAGTCGAGCGCTCGGACAAAATAGATCGAAATGGCGTAGTGTTTGCGATTATATTATGACGACGTCATGCTTAAGTATTTTAAATAAAAGACAATTTAATCAATACATATATTGTTTTATTTGCAATTTATCATATCCTACTAATACTACAATGTGTTATTACAATTCAATATGTTTTATTCGGTATTTATTATCTTGTAATGACCCCATGCATACGTCGAAACCCCATCATCTTTTATATACCTCTTATCGTCTAAATAGCTCAACGATATTTTATTTATCCGCTGTGTGTAAATGTTATGAATTTTAGATCTAAACACTAGCATATTACTATAGAAAATTTTTTTTTTATACAAACAATCTCTATAATCGTTCAGACACAATCCGTCTACTGCTGTTTTCTTTATGCCTTTAGCTTTTTTAATTTCTTTAACGCCGACCACATCTATGGAGTACATTTTCGATCTTAAACCGACGAATTCCTTCATGATGCGACCATTATTCTCATCTTTCATGAGACCGACCTTTTTTTTATTTACAAGCGGGATATTATACGGATTATCGATCGAAAAATCCGATGTATCGAAGCGATCATTTATATCGTCTTTTATATCGGCGTAAAAATCTTCCGTTTTAATTGTATAAATAAACGAGTCGGTGTCCATGTAATTTAGAATTATATTATCGCCAAATTTTGGTTTCATGTAATCGTAATGAAACTCGTACATGAGCCATTTCGACAATTCTAAAACGACGAAACCGAGATATATCGGCTTGTCGTACAATGTTTTGTCGCGACTTAACTGAATAGCTATCATGTCCGGCGTGAATTGGGTCGCGCTATGAAAATTCGGTTTACTTATGAGTGCTCGAGCGCCTAGTCGCCGCCCGTAACTTTCCCACTCTGTGGCAATTCTTACATCCCTGCGTTTATCGACATTTTCCATCGTTTTCCCGTACGTACAATTATTCATAGTCTTAAAATAGTTCTTTTCAAACTCATTTGTCGCTTGCGCACGATGATGCGTATTCAGATCCATATATTTTTTTAGCCAGCACGCCTGTTTAAACTGTAAAGCTCTATGTATTTTGACGAGTTTCAACCCGTGCCGCAGACACTGTTGCAGCGTTCGATAATGAATTACATATTTAGTTTTGTTTTCGAAATCTAATATCAGTTTTGGAAATTTCGAATTCGGTCTGCATTTATTCTCGGCGCAAAATGGCAACTCGTTGTGAATGTCGTGCAGAGATTCGGGATACGTCAAATCGACTTCGAAAATGTATCCGACATCGGCATCTTTAGCAATATTCATAATATCAATTTCTTCGACATTATCTATCCACACAAAGTCGTCATATGGAAGCGCCTGAGACATGGCCCACCCGTAAAGATTATTAGCATCTAAATACATTAAATAAGACGACGGTTTAGTTTCATCATAATTCTCCATATATTTATTATTTGCTAGCGAATGTCTATGCGAACATTGAGTGATGCCGCCTCGAATACCTCGTTTTATGAAATTATACATGCCTATGTCTGTAAACAGCTTTAATTTTATTCCCGTGTATTTCAACATGGCGTCCCAGCTTAAGCCGGGAGATGTATAAAAATGACAGGCTTCGAGACCGTATATTTTATAGCAAACTCTTCTAAAATTCTCGAAAACATCGCACAACAATAAGACATCGGTAATTAAATAAATTTTTAAGTAATCCCATAAATTTGCACAGCTAAAATTCTGCCACACTTTGTTTGCATGGAGATAGTCGGCATCAGAACAATACGAATTTGTTAATTTATTATTGAAATTTATTTGCGGAGGTAGAACAGTCTCATCTAATCTACTCCAAGAATCTAAATATTCGTAACACAATACGCCTTTTCTAGTGAGCAAATCGAATTTATGTTTGTCAGGAAAGACGGCTCTTAGACTTTCAAAACTTGAAGGCGATAAATATTGCGCTAATTTCTCCAAACTACACTGCATAAATCTAGCCGAATCCAAAAAGCGTATTTCTACAGATTCTCGTTCGTTAACAAAAATTCGTTTAGACAGGGATACGTACAGTTCCTTATTTAAAGGAATCAACTTAATGTCTCCCGCGACTATGCTTAATGCCTTAACAAATAAATGACAGTCATAGCCCGAAAAATTGTGAAAGAAAACAGGACAAAATTTTGCAATCTGATACTGTAAGTTGCAATTGTTATGTGCAAATCCTCTTAATTTGCCGCTAATATGACAATGGTCGATTACTCTATCATTTCCCAATGGCCGCTTGCATATATGACATTCGGTAGATTCATTCAGCATTTTTTGTTGCTCATTATTTAAAGGACTCATAGGCTTGGGATTCATCAGGTAGTTTTTATATAGATATTTAATGTCGTCCACCAAAGATATGACAAATTGTTCGGCCGAATCTTCGCCTTTGTAAATTCGTAATTTGTTTAAGCTAGCATCAAATGTGCTTTTTATGTAGTACGCGAATGCACAGGGAATATGCTGTTGCATATTGGTGGTCGAAGATTCTGTAGGCCGAGGAATGCACGTATCGAAGTCTTGTAAAATACATTCAAAATCTGCATAAATTACAAAGGGTGTCTCGAGCTCGCGTTTAATATATTTATATTCGAGAAAACAGCTGTCTTCTTCGGGCATAGTCGTTACAATTTTACCGCATTCGTTTCTATGTTCGCCGAGACGTTCTACAGACGAAAAATGAATCAAACAATAATTACACAAATGTATTTTTTTCGAATTTTTTGTTAATTGACTTCTCACCAGCCTCGAAATATGTTTAATCCAAACATAATGACTCTTTTCGTCGTCTTGCAAAAATAAAAGATTAATATGAATGGGTTTCTCATTTTTTGTAGCATAAAATGGTCCGACAATAGAATTAGCGCTATCAAGTCCAAACACATTTATGCTAATATTGACATTCAAGAATTCGAACGTCGAAACGTCTTCAACGCGCAACGGAAAATCTAAATCTTTGAATTTAAGGCATACATTATTGGACAATTTAATATTATCATCGCTTATATCCGATATTTGATAAGACGCCATTCGGTGTGGGTTCGTTTCAACAATACACACAGCGGATATTACAGCCCACTTAAAACAGAATATGTCATTATTTTTTACGTTCACGCACGCGTGCTTCTGCTTCAAATAAGCATTTAGCGGAATATAATTAGAACCTCGCAACGGTTTATACTCATTAATATTTACTTCCAAATGGTGAATTATAATCAACGTCCAGCCACTGAGTTTCTCTTGAAATTCATCCATTTTGGCTAAAATTTCCTGTGCCATTAATTTAAAAGCTGTTTGTATTTCGGACGCGTTTAAAATTACCTGCATTTTTGTGTTAAAAGATTTTATAGAAAAATCGTTTTCATTGTTCGCAGCCTGTTTTACATATTCAGCAAATAACTCTAAATTAAACTTAAAGGCTGTGTGTTTTAATAATTGTTTTTGAAGTTCTGTTAGTAAAATTTGCTCGAGTAATTCTAAAAACCGGCGAGGCTCTAAACATGTTTCGTCTTTATTTTCGTAAATTAATGTTTGAATTCGCTCTTTGAAGCAACTTTTAACCAGCGTAAAATCTTGTGAATAGGGAGCGGCCACGTTCTTTTTATGCTTCAGAGTTCTGACATGGTGCTGCCATCTATTAGTCGGAACCTCTACAGAACAGCAGGCGCACATTGTTACAGTGTCGGCTCCTACTTTACCGATGTCGGTAATTTTTACGCCGAGTCCTACTTTACAGATGTCGGTAATAATTTTTGTGTCGATTCCTGCTTCGCCGCTACACGATGGTTCGTCGGAGGTTGACAACGGGGGCGTTTTCCTCTTTAATGACGCTTGAACAAAATAAATGCTTGCGGTTACTACTGTGTACTAACAGTCAATAACAAATTAATAAATTACTTACCGGATTTTATGTGCGTGCCTTTATGTAGCTGCAATTCTTCTCCCGAAGGAAAAAAGGCACCGCATGTCTCACAAAGCCCTGCTGTTTGTATCTCTGAAAATAAGCCAATATAAAAGAAAATATTTAATAGAAATGATTTTAATTATAAAATTACTTACCAGAATTAACGTGATGCATTTTATGCTCGTCAAATTCGCTTCGCGACAAAAAAAAGCTTCCACACGTTTCGCAAAGACATCCGTCTTGCGACTCGTGTGTTTTCAAATGGCTTTTAATGTTATCTTTTCGCATTGTTCTTCCACAAACATTACAAGAATTGAGATCACACTTTAAGTGGCTATTTTGCAAATGTCTGCGTAAGTCGTATTTTCGAGCAAAACTATTTCCACACTTTTCGCATATATAACTCATATTTGAACACTTGTTTTAATAAGTTTTAATATATACGTACATAGTTTTGAATTTTCTACTGCTTAAACTGTCTGTAACTTAACGATAAAATATCGCCCTATGACCCGCATGTTTTGAATATTATTCTCCCTATGCCGATAAAATATTAGTCTTATGATCTGCATGTTTTTATTAGCTCGAAGCGTAATACATTAGATGGGGTCAATCACATGTTGACTAAACTCGCGACAACAAAAACATTATACATAAACGCGAGTAACGAATTCAAAATTATTAATAAGCTGCACAATGGCTCAAGAAGAACAGGGCAGTGTGATGAAAGAAGTGTCTTTAACAGCTGAAGAGGGTACTTATGATGATGGCGATTTCCTGCTCAAGTTCCGCCAGTTGGTCAGACACCTTGAACCGATTAACGTGGAAGAAACTGAACCGAAAGTATATGTGGCAATGCGCATTAGCGATGATAACGACTCTGGCACCTGTATGCAAATAAATATGGACATATTTGGCTGGAGGGATCAAGAGAATATCGACGATTGGTTTGAGGCGGTATGTAGCGAGATATTTAAAAATGTTAACACGCCAGGAATCAATGGACCATGGCTAAATATCGAATATATGAATGCCCAATTTCATCGTGCATAATTTATTTAATACTATTTTTATACGAGTGTAATCTGCTAGCAATAAGTGTTGATCATTTTTTTACCCTCTATGGAATTCATATTTTATAGTTCTATGTTTAGTATAATAACAAGTTTATCTAATGTAAAATTTAGCATAATATGTTAAAATAAAACTTTGTGCTATGAATATTTTTATAATTCTGCGACATACCCATACCTAATGGTTTAGCGTATATAAAGATTCCAAATAACATAATAGTAGATAGGGTTAAACACATTATATCACCCCAATCTTAAAGGCACGTGTTTATTAGCTTCAAGCATAATAAACTTGCCGACGCCCCAAGAGCAATTTAGATAGGGGTAATAATCATTCAGACGGCCGACAACAAAAACATGATGTCATCCCAATCTTTAAGAGACGTTTTTTTTTATTAGCTCCGAGCATAATATCATTTGACACAATTATTCATATAGTAATCTCGGCAACGAAAACATTATATTGTATGTGTGTGCGTGTATAATCTTTGCTGTCAACATTTGGATAAAGGTAAAAATAACTGATTTTTAAATTATTTCCTGTAATCTTATAATGTTATTTTGTTTTTAAGAAAAGGTTCTAACAAAAAATGGACGTCACTATGGACGAGTTTCTAAATATATTAAAATATACCTATTTCATAAGCGAAATATTCACCGACGTGCAAAAGTTCCGTCAATACGGAGAAATTTTTGCTTTTGTACGCGACTTGACTCGGAAATTTGAATTTGGCTGCATTGCGGGAGGGTTTCCCACTTTTCTGCTAAAAAAAACCAACGCCTTTAACGATGTAGACATTTATTTAAATTGTCGAGTTATTAAATCTAAAATAAGGCGGCGATTAAAATTAAAGCGCGAACTCTTTTACGACATAGGGAAAACTTATAATTATGACATTGTAAAATCATTGCGTTTAAAAGAACCCGCTTCTTACCTCGACATTGTAAAAAACACTTTTACTATATATAAAAGAGTTATTTCAGGCATTAAAATTCAAGTTATTTGTTTTCATATGGATAACATATTCAATCAAGAAGTGTACGCGCTAAAAATTATAAACACCTTTGACTTGGATATTTGTAAAAATGCAATTTTTCTTGATTTAGAATTTGAAAAATTCCGTTTTATAAGCACACCATCAACAAAATGTATACTCGAACATTTTGGAACTCATCAACGCAAACAAAAATATTTAGATAGAATTAAGGGGTATTCTTTTAAAACTAATCCGTATTCTTTAAAATTAATATGTTATCTTGCCCTATTGAAACATTTATAAAAGCATATTTCATATACGGCAAATTTGTTCTGCATTATAAATTAAATTCATGCAGTCAAATTCAAATTATTGTAAGCATATTTTACTCGAAATATTACACTTAAATTTAAACTATTTCGCCTCAATTTTATTCAAAAATATAGCATCTATTCTTTCCGGGTTGATGGACTTTCAAATAGGACACTCTTATCAACACGCGTTGTTCATGGATCCGCCGGGGTGTGAGGCGGGCGGTGGACGCATTTCAACGTTACAATTATTTTACAGCATCTGACGACGTCAGAAATTTCTTTAGAGTAGGGCGGGGAACTAAAAATCATATTTAACGGAGCGAATTTAAGTTCAGTTCATCAGTTCGCGTTTAGTGAATTAAAGCTTCGAGATGGAGTCCAAGAAGCGAGTCAAACAAACAAGCATCAATAAAAAAGGCATCAAGAATTTAATAGATGCATTCGATTTATGTTCGTCAAATACGTGGCTGAACCTTTCTACAATGACCAAACGTTTCGCTTATAATATAACGGGCGTACAGAAGCATTCAACAAAATTCGGTGACAGGCTTATGGTGGAACTCGACCAAAAATACAAACTCTATCTGCCCGAAAGGTACAACGCATTAAACGAAAAACGAATTGCCGAATTGGGTAGTGGTAATTATGCGCTCGTCAATAAGGAGCGCAAGGGCGGCGGCAGTGGGCTGCTCCTTGTTCCGAAATCAGAGATTGCAAGCAGAAATGCACGGCTCGCGACAGATTCTCCAATTCCTTCTACAAGCAACGCCGCCGACGATGAAGAAGACGCAAGATTAAAACTATACGTAGAAACAGCAGATCTCGTATCTCAACAAGATGTGATGGGGATGGAGTCCTTATTATTCGATTAAAACAACAAAGTAAGTTTTACATACATTTTATTATTTCATATATTACACAGTGCTGCTACACATTTTAAATCTGTTTTATTTAATTTTTACAAAGTACAATTTATTAACGTCTGCATTTAAACATTCTTAAATAAAAACATATTAATTTTTTTACTTCTTCTTCAGATATACGTCGAAAATCGCAGGGACACGTGTCAGGACCTTCCTCCGCATTCGGCAATCTCCACGGACAATTTTCACCATGTAAACCGCCGCCGCCGCCGCCATCAGCATACCGTTCCAAAAATCGAAGAAATACAACTTTGTGCCGTTCTAAAATTAAATCTCCGTACGCTTTCAAAAACTGTTCAACCTTCATCATCATTACGACGTTCACCGCAGCCGCTCAACAACAACGACTGGATACATGAACTTTAATTTTATACGTTTTATAGCATGCACTTAGTTTATAAGTTTTATAAATGTATTAATAACATTTTTTTGTATAATCTTTTTTCTAAATAAAACATTTTTGAATTTTTAGCTCTTTCAAAATATAGTTCGCGCATGAAATGGCAATGTTAAATTGTTAGTTTTACAAAGAACCATATCACCAATAATTTACTTCAACTGTCTACTTCTAATAGACGTCGGCTAATATTACAGTTCAAAGGCGTGATTCAAAACATACATCAATGTCGACTGGAGTCGACATTTATGGCCGTTTTGAAACACTCTAGACTCTAATATCAGCCCACGTATAGTAGAAGTAGACCGGCGAAATAAATTATTGTAATATTTCTCTTTGTAATACTAACAATTTAACTATTGCCATTACATACGTATACTATATTTGCTATAATTTCAAAGCAATTTCATAAATTTTCGTTTTAATCCGAGCCCCGCACCCCGCCCCCGCCCCCGCCCCCGCCCCACACGCACGCCCCGCACCCACCCCATCTCGCACCCAAGCCCGCACCCAACCCCGACCACCACCGAGACCCCCCGCCCGACAATCACTTCCCACTACACACACACAAACTACTACTACGTCACGACGCCTAACTCTCATCGCTGTTCTTGAAAAATTGCGCCTAAATCACACCTCGGTTCTTGAAAATGACGCCTAAACTGTTTTTGAAAAGACATATCCCAACTACTTTAGTTATAGCCAATTTAATTGGTGGGGGCTAACTTCACGGTAGCGCTAAAATCTAACACGCACATAATTATTAATTTCTTTCAACGGCAATCGTTTGTACCGCGTTTGTACCGGATTGTACCGTAAAAATTTTGTTTGTACCATTTCTCTATCAATAATTACACTTATTTAATATTAAGTGAGGTTATGTTGCTTAGCGGTATCAAGAACATAAAAAGTGCGATTAAATATGATGTTCTACATATACTACTTGTCGATATAAAACACGAATAACTTCGAATAACCGAAATTTACGTTAATATTTGTTCAAATAACTTTATAACAATGATAAACACAGTTCAGTTATTTATTAATACACATATTTTATACCTAAATTACGTTCATGTCCGTGTAGTTGGCCCGAACTTGGGAAACACGCATCTTGCTCTAATTTTTTTTAGTTATTGCTTTGTCATTCCTTCTTTGTGTTACAAAATCGATAAGTAAATCTTTGACAAAATTAAAGGGTTATATAACCTAACCCTGCTGTGCGCAGTGATGCATATTTGCACCAACTTAGTTAAACACCAATAATTTCGTATTACAAAGATTTCAAGCTGCGAGTTCTCATTTGTTCGTATTTGAATTACGCGCGAATTTCCCACTTTTCTTTAAGATATCATAACTTTAAATATAGTTATGGGCTAACAGATTGTTGGAGTTGTGTTACTCTATTATTAGTGCCAATTGGTAATCAAATATTATAGTTATAATAAACAAGGGATGTATGTTATTTTTTAATATACTTCTTATAACTATTAAATATAAACAAGTTTTAAATAACGACGAAACAACTGAATTTTTTTTAACATTTTCATAAAAATAATTAAATGTCTCCTAAAGATGTTAAGCAAGTTGTATGTGTAAAATAAATATTTTTCGTGTTTACACTTTTTTAATGATAATCTATGGGTGAATAGGGAAATAAATTCATTTAACATCTTCAAGATGATTCTACATTGATTTTTTCGCCTAATAAAATCTTGGGATCAATATTTTCTGTTTTAAAATTAAGGCTATAAAAGAAGGTTGTTTATCAGAAGGGAAGGGAACGAAAATTGTATATTTTTATGAAAGTTGATTACAGTAAAGTTGATTTATTACATTTACAGTTAATTATTATGGGGATTAAAAATTAAAATAGTTTATTAAGAAATTATTTTTCTTTTTTATATTGGCTTGGCAAATAAAAGTATTATGCACTTAAGTTTAAAATAAACAAATGTGTTTTAATAGTATAATTATTTTCAAAGTAATATGATACAGTAAAATATTTGTTTAAAAATTTCCAAAGCCTAATGGCAATTTTCAAACGTATATTTGTGTGTAAAAAACAATGTGTGGCGTCACACTAACATTATTTTTAACACTAACAATATTTTTCGCAATGTCGTTATGGTGTTCCCAACAACCATTCCATCGCCGACAGTATGCTGTGTAGTGCCCGATAGCAGTAGCTGTTGCTGGTGGTATATAATTAATAACTCCCGTCAGGCGGTATGTGGTTTTACCAAAACACATTGTTTCTGGAAAATGTTTCAGGTCATAAACTAGATTTGGCATTTCCATTTCTATAAAAATGTGAAAATTATAGTGCATATGTTTATCAACTTTTGCGCTGCAAGTAGAACAACGTTTCAAATTTATGGGTAAATCAACAATACATTGTTGTAATTGATTAACTCCGACTTTTGACAGAGTTTTAAAATTAATCGGAATAAAAATCATGCTTCTTGAGATGCTTATTTTGCAAAGTTCATTTGAACATTGTATAACTTCTGTGGCGCTTGGCTCATCTTTAATTAATTTTTCTACCAATGCGCATACATTAAAATTGCAATCAAGCACTTGCAACCCACTAGTTAATGTGTTTTCTAATAATTTTGTCAAAAGATTTGCTCTCTTTTTATAAATTTCCAGGTTAACACCTTTAGAAACAAATGTTTGTATCATTTGAAACCATTCATTATCAATGTTAGAAATAAATTTGTTATAAACTACATTGTCGATGTACCCAATGCTAATACACTGAGATACAGAATCAAAGGCACACGTGTTAAGTAATTGCAGGTCTACATTTTCTCTAATTTTTATAGGTTTTACAAAGTTGCCGTTTCTCAGAAGGGAGTTCTTTGAGAAACTAATGTTCGGTCTGTTTAATTTAAGATCTATTTCTGGACAAGGATCAAGATAAGCTTTCGTTTGTTTTTTATTTGAAACCAAACCTCTCCAATTTTCAAAAGCTAGTTCTTCTTCGAGCGATTCTTCTGTTTTAATAATTTTCGTTGGACTGCTTTTATCATTTATTTTATTTTGTATAAACAGCTTCTGATCAAAATTAGCGTTTGCTATTTTAATGTTACCTTCAGTCATCGTGGTGTGTATATAAACGAATTTATCGACTTTGAGTGTTTTTTTTTCATTTTTCAAAATTCTCTTTTTCAAATCACAGAAGTCTCCCTCGACTGGTGCAGAACTTGCAGTTATTCTAAAGGATCTAAATGGTTCAACCATCAACGCAGTCCAACAAGGAAAATCTTTGCAAACTCTTAACAAATCTTTTGCAAAGTCTGGCAAATAATAGGCGTTCAATCTATCTCCTTCAAATATATTGTTGCTAACTGTGCTTTTTATAGTTTCCAACCAGTTTGCGATTACAGAATCTTCTTTTAAATAGTCTTCGTCTAAAAATAAATTTTCAAAAGAGTCATTTCTTAAATCACTGCTTATTTCACTAGTAGTTTTAATAATTGCACATAGTTTTATTCGACTGTCTTCGGCTTTTGTTGCACCTCCGTTTTTTAATAGTCCATCGGTTTCACTTAAACTAACAAATAGTATCATTAAAATTAATTCTTGCATAGCATCTATATTGTTACACTTGATGAGAATACACACACACCGGATGTAAAATTCCTTCACTTTCTGGTTACTAGTTTTTATACATTTCCATTGTGTAACTAATTTTATAAAATGATTTACGTCTATTCTTATAAAGCTGGCTGGAATGGTATTACTTTTTGACATAAGGTAATTAAAACATATTTTATTGTAATCGTACAGATCTTTTGCATTCGCAAATACCTTAGCTGTGAAAGACAGTAATACCTTAGAATAGTCACAGACTACTTCTGCAGGAGTTCTTGCACCAGCTCGTTGCCATTCCTGTAACCAATATGTAATGGTGTTTGTGTCTTGTTTTTCAGACAACATTAATTTGTACAACTGGAAACTGATTTAAACCATTATTAACAACTACCTCGTACAAAAATATATGAGAAGATAAACCATTGGGGCGAGAAATTTTTCGTACTACTTGCCCAGTTGCATCGATGCATAGCAAAGCTTTACTTGATCTACATATTTTATTATATAAGTAAAGCTGACTTTGTGACCAATAATGCACGAAAAATTTATCGTAACAAATATCATGCACCGTTCCAACTAATGGCAAACTGTGCTTCATTTTAAATAAGGAAATTATTGGATCTGCTTCAGAAATACCATATTTATCCTGCGACATCTCTTGTTTTACTTTTCTTAAAACATTATTTCCATAAAGAATTGCTGGTTCAGGATCGCCAAGGTTCATTATTTTACCAGCTGTTTTTCTACGCCATATACTAGCATCTTCGTTTAATAAAATTTCTTTCATGATACTTCGTTCATCACCTTTTAGTTGCCTCTTTTTACAATGTATAACTCCTTTCGTGTTAGGTACTACGATTGAAAACTTTACTTGCTGATTTTCTTTCGGTTCTTTGTCCATATAACCAAAAATGGATGCACCGCAATCCGTGCATTTACCATTAAAATGTATATAATATTTGGAAGCTTCAGAAATTGACACTTTTACTCGTTTAAAAGCAAACGAGCATGGAAGTTTTAATTGATTCCAGATTACATGACTAATTACAGTGGTCCAAATATTTGGTTGCAGAACTGAATACTCCTTTTTAGTTCTAATTTTGTCGGCATAAATAAAATTCTGTGGTTTTATATTTTGCCATTCTAAATTAGACAAAAATATTTCCCATTTTGAAGCCTCTGATGAAGAAGCACTATCTTCATTAGATGAGAACTGATCACTAATTAAAGGAGTTTTTATATCACTTTTTACGTTAAAATGTTCCTTTAGTTTTGTTAATACATTATGTCGGTTTTGTTTAACATACGCATAAATATACTTTGGTTTCATTTGGTTTTGTAACTCTTCTGATATTCTTGACCAAATGTTATTTGCAGGAAACTGTAATTTTTCATCATCATTAAAAATGTCTTGATGTTTAAGCAAAGCTTCTAGAATATCTTCATGAGATACCACAGCTGTTTTCGGCATCTGAATATAGAATTAAAATATAAGCGTTGAAATAGCAAGTTTTTAAAATTATTCCGAGTAATTCGTTTAGTTTTAGATACACTTTCAGGCTGTAAATCTTATCTTTGCGAAAATAATTTGAAAAGTTTTGTTGTTTATGGCTGTTCATTTTTAAATAAATAAACTACTAAATCACACATTTACTGTTAAGATGTATATGAGAAAAAACTGTCAGATACGATCTGAAATTTTAAAACGACATAAGCATATTTTCAAGGATATATTATTATTTGCAGCTACTATAATAAAAAACGGTCTATAAGAATTTTGTATAAATATATAAATAATTTCTGTCTTTTTTTATTTAGAGTAAACAATCTAGTCGTAATAAAAATGTACAGTATAATAGTAAAAATTCAATCGTATTACTCTGAATTTAAAAAAATTTATTGTTTTTACAATTTTTGTCGCGTAGATAAGATTAATTTTAGGATGTGACTATTTATACATACAGTATGTATGAATAATTGGCTATTTATACATACAATAAACTTATTTCTAAGGCCCAACTTTTTATTTATATATATTTTTTAAGTTAGGTTAAAGGTTAGGTAAGAGTTTTTTTTTAAGAAAAACTATTTCTTATTTTCATTGGTTTATCTCAATGATTTAAAAAAAAAGTATGTATAAATATCCAATTACTCATACATACTGTGTGTATAAATAGCCACATCCTTAATTTTAACATATCATACAATTAATTATATACATTGATATTTAATAGTTATAAGAAGTAAATTAAAAAATAACATACATACCTTGTTTATTATAACTATAAATTATAGTCTATAAGGTTTGATTACCAATTGGCACTAATAAAAGTGTAACACAACTCCAAGAAACCGTTAGCACATTACTATTATATTTAAAGTTATGAATTCTTTAAAAAAAGTGGGGGGTTGGGGGGAAATTCAAATATGAACCAATGAGAACTCGCTGCCTGAAATATTTGTAATACGAAATTATTGGTGTTTAACTGAGTTGATGCAAATATGCATCACTGTGCACTGTAGGGTTTAAGTAATATATTATATAATATAAATTTTAATCTTTGGATTAAATAAACACGTATTACAAGCAACTTAAATGTCCAGTTTAAGTAAGCCGTAATGTTTTTGAACGCATCCCAAAGTTTGCATCATATATTTAAATACTGTGAATTGCACGTTCGTGTGTAATTTTTAGTCCCGTATAATAGGTTTATTTCAATCTACAGTTTATTTAAACTGTAATATAGAGTTTAATCTTTGGATTTAATAAACATATAGATATTACAAGCAATTTGAATGTCCACTTTGAGTAAACCGTAATGTTTTTGAACGCATCCCAAAGTTTGCATTTCAATCATATACAGGGATGCGCAAAAGTAGTGAAACAGACAAATATCTAGAATACTATTGCAGATATAACAATGAAATTTTGTATCTAAGCGTTATGGTATTTTTCGGATTCGATGAAAATATTAAGGTTGCAATACAACTTCCGGTTCAACCGGGAACGGACTCAACTTTGAAATTTTAAATGGAAACATTTTTGGATTACTCTCAAAATTTACTTTAAAAAATGTAAAAGTTATATGGGTATAAGGTCAACAGTTTTCGTTAAATTTACATTTTTATGAAAATTTTGAGCGATACAGAACTTTCATGTTTTTTAAATATTTATCTTATTTAAAAAGACAGTAAAATTTCGTTTAAAAATAAGATTAAAAATAGATAAATTAACACTTTCCGCTAGCTACATTTTTCAATTATTATACAGGGTGTTTTTTACGCTTGGTCAAACTTGTAAAACTTTAAACGTCGATAACATAGTCTTGTAGAAAATTTGATTGTAAATTATTAGGGCTACGTAATTTTTTGAGTGGGCTATGAAGGTAGACAGCGGTAATTTTGAAACAATTGAAAGATGAAAACAAGAAAGTATTAATATTATCTTTTCATTACGAATTTTCGAAATTTTTCATAATGTAGATGTAATTTTACCATAACAATTTTTTTTACCAAAACATAATAGAATGCAAAAAAACTGATGCAGTCATGTGGAAGGATAAGCAACAAACGTCGAAAACAATATCTAAGGAATTTAATTTTTTGAATGGTGATTCCCTAAGAACAGCAAAATCCATTCCATGTAAATATGAAAATTTGCCATCGAAAAACGAGAAGTTTATAAAACAGGTGAAGGAATTAGCTGTATTTCTGTTATAATAACAAAAACAGAACAATACCATAATGTAATAAATTTGTCAAACATTTGTAGGAGAAGCTAATTCAAACCTTTTTAAAGCTAAATTACACTATGAACCGAAACAAAATTACTTTTAAATATTAATAAATGATGTGTATTAATAAATAACTGAACTATATTTATCATTGTTATAAAGTTATTTGAACAAATATTAACGTAAATTTTGGTTATTCGTGTTTTATATCGACAAATAGTATATGTAGAACATCATATTTAATCGCACTTTTTATGTTCTTGATACCGCTAAGCAACATAACCTCACTTAATATTAAATAAGTATAATTATTGATAGAGAAATGGTACAAACAAAATTTTTACGGTACAATCCGGTACAAACGATTGCCGTTGAAAGAAATTAACAATTATGTGTGTGTTAGATTTTAGCGCTACCGTGAAGTTAGCCCCCACCAATTAAATTGGCTATAACTAATTAACGGGAACGGTACAAACGAAAATTTTTACGGTACAATCCGGTACAAACGCGGTACAAACGATGGGCACAAAAAAAAGTGAAATATCTTGATATGGGGGGGCTGTCGTGAAGTTAGCCCCCCCTAATTAAATTGGCTATAACTAATTAACGGAAACGGTACAAACGAAAATGGTTACGGTATAATCCGGTACAAACGCGGTACAAACCTATGGTTATGTTTTTATTTTACTTTTCTAAAGGGGGGGGGGCTAACTTCACGGACCTTGATTTGAGAGACTCGTTTTGTTTTGAACAATCAATCACGTAGACCATAGAATTATGAAATTCGGTGTACGTTAACAAAGGTTGATCAGGACGATTATAATAACTCTTTTGAAAGTTAGCATAACTTTGATATGCTAACGCATACCGATTTTTTTCAATATCCAAATTCCATTGTTCGTATGGGTATACTTCATGTAAATGTAATTTTATATTTGACAGGAAATTATGATCAAAACGACTGGAATCTACCTCCTTATTATTTTTACGATTTTTCTGAAATGCAAAAATTACGTAACGTGGTTTTTCTAAATGTCTCGAAGTTTTGACCGGCCAAACGTCTGCTTGAGCTTGACGCAAGGATGGTAGTTCATATAGATCCCATTTGCGAAAAGCGATATTGATAGGAACATTTTTATTCAACTGTTTTAATAAATCCAATTTTGCTTCTTCGTTTAACTTAATATGAGGTACTTTCCATTGAACTTTAAGCAAGTTTAAAGTAACTTCAGAATCGGACTGATAACAATTTTCATCACTCTTAGATCGAATCAATATCAATTCCAAACTGGTATTAATAAAAACTTTTTTATAATCCTCGGCTGAACCTAATAAATGTTTTAAAGGTATACTTGCACTGAAATGATCAATAAGATGAGGACTTTTTTCATGCTGCAGACTGAAGAGCTCTACTTTCAAAATCGTTGTAAGATACGAGTCCTTTTAAGGTACTAGTAATGCCCGGTTGTTTCATAGAGTCTATTTCTTGGCCGTTTAATTCTAACCTAACTTCATCGAAAAGAAACGCTATGGAGTTATTTGTTAACTTATATGGTTTCGTAGGCTCTGTTTTATTCACAACGCCTTCAATGTATAAAAAACTATCACAACAGTGGCGTGCAGTCCATGAATGCTTTGGATGCGGCGCATCCCTTAAAATTTTGAAATATTTCATACATTAATTTAATATATAATTTGTTTTTCTCAAATTAATTTGTAGAGAGTATTGAACTATTATGTCCATTAAAAGTTACATTTTAAAGTTAAGGGGAAAAAGATCTTATAATATATCCCATTTGCCTGACTGCCTCATTTAAGGCCGTGAATGCGGTGTAGCGCTCAGCATCTAGGGCTGGACTCATAGCATAAAGATATAGAAGTTAACGCATGCGTATTAAGTATCAGTTGATGGAGCTATATACTAGTTGTAGATGCTGGTTTGAAAACAGCATCTACAGCTAAAAACGCATTCACCGATCACCGGTAATGCGGTAGTATTGTGTTCGCGCTTAGCGTTTATTGTTGAATACGATTTAATTAAACATGAATGCAACTGCATAGTGGAGAGTTTGTTAAAACAGTCATAGCTCTTAAATTTTCAGTCTGTAAAAGAAAAGTATTTTTATATTAATAAGTTGCAGAGCTCGAGTATATTAATTTTATTTTTTTATTTCTCAAATTATCAGTTACAATTTTCTTTAGCAGGTATGTACATCACGAATTATAACAGACTAGTAAGAAGTTGAATTTTTTTTTTAATTAAAACTTTTTTGGATTATTACAAGTTATTAGTAGTGCTAGTTAATAATAATACGTTGTCTGTATTATATTTGTTAATGTGTGCTGACTAGATGCACTACTATATGTATTATGTTTATTAATGTGTGCTGACTAGATGCACTCTGTACTACCAACATATCTTACATTGTCATGCTATTTTACGGGATTTAAGCATGTATATAAGTTATATATTGGTCCCTACACCCTAACATAACCTGCGATTTATGAACACTTTACGTCGTCGCCCAAATATAAGTTATTGTTGCACGTGTTCCAATGAGTAGACTATTCATCAAACATAATTAAAATATTTGTTAATGTTTGTTTTTAAGTTAGTTAGAATCTAGACCTTAAGACTGTTAGATGTATTTTAAAGTAAATAAAACCTTTTAAAAAGCATTTGTAGTAAAACATCAATTTAACTGGCGCAGTCGGTAGGATTGCCAAACAAGTGTTAGCGAATATAACATTTGGTTCGTTTTTACGATTAACTGGCTATTTTAAAATTCAAGTTAAGTGCAATAAATAAATCGCTTAACGTAAAAACTTCGAGTGAACAAGTGTCTAACAAATATTATAGAGTATAATATTTGGTTCGTATTGTACGAACGATTGACTCTCACAAGTGAAGTTTGCAAAACCATCCAATCCACGAGGAAGTCTTCAAAGAGATATTGAAGGAGTACTCAGCAGTCCGCATCTTAAAGGATTACTTGGAAGGGATAACTATCAATTTTACTGTAAGTGCTTATGTCTTTTAGAGGTAACCAAAGTCATTATAATTCTGACAGTTCAAATAGTTCAAAAAGTGATTCTGATTCAGACTCCAAATACCCCAAACTTAATTTTTCAATTAAAATTAAACAAAACGACAATTTAATTAAAATGGCTGTTCTTAAACAAGAATATTTAAACATGGTTCCTGATTTCAATAGTGAAACAGAACTTTTGCCAAGATTTATCGAAATTTGCGAAAAATTAGTTAATAAATTTTATAATGCAGTCGATGTAAATGACTTTCAGAATGAATATCTGATGTCAAGCATTTTGGCAAAAATTAAAGGTGAAGCTGCCTTAAATATATCGTCTTGTACCATTAAAAATTGGCAAGATTTGAAAGATGCGTTACTAACCACTTACTCTGATAAGCGAGATTGTTTTACTTTAAATATAGAAATGACTGAATTAAAACAAGGCAATGAAACGCCTTTTGAATTCTATAATCGTATACAGCATATACTTAATTTACAAATTTCTTACATAACGATGCATGGTAGCATCCAAGAAATACCAATTTTAAGCAAATTTTTCCGTAAATATGCTTTACGAATTTTATTACGCGGATTAAAAGAACCGTTAGGTACACTTATGCGTACTAAAAATCCACTGGATTTAAACAACGCATTAAGTATGCTTACCAATGACTTTCAATTAGAGCCCCAACAACAAAAAACATTTAAAAATAAATTTCAACCTAAAAGCAATAATTTTTATAAAAACCCACCAAAGGTTAATTATTTACAACTAACGAATTATGCCCATAATTCGCAAAATCCGGTGCCGAGTACAAGTAATACTCAACAAAGTTATTTTAATAAAAATAATTATCCTAATCACCAAAAACGTATGGAATACAACGCTTTCGCATCAAACCCAAATTTAAGATTTCCCAAGCCGACACCAATGAGCGTGTCAACCAGAAATACTTATCGGCAATTTTCCAACCAAAATTATCGTCAAAATCATAATAATTTTAAACAAAGTAACCCTAACTATATAGTCGAAGAACTAAACAATATCGACGATCAACCATCAGTCGAACTTCCTGAGGAAAATGCTTTTTTTCAAGAAAAAGCCTCGGACCAAGTTTCGAATTAATGAATTTAACAAATAATGATAGCGAACTACCGTACGTAATACTTCCTGAAAACAATTTAAAAGTTTTAATAGATACAGGTAGTACGAGATCGTTTATCAAACCTGAAATTGCAAAAAAATACTTTGTAAATTCAATTCAAAATGACCCATTTCAAATCTCTACAGTAAATGGCAAATCAATCGGACATTATAGCGCAACTATCCAATGTTCCAAATTATTTAAATTACAACATAAGTTGAAGTATTATCTATTTAACTTCCACAAACATTTCGATATCCTATTAGGTCTCGATAATTTAAGAAGTTTAAATGCAATTATTAATTTAAACGATAATGTTTTATATACGCCTAGCAGTAACATAAAAATTTACTTTTATAAATTACTTCATACTATTAATCACATAACAGTAAAACCAAGATCAGAACAAGTGATAAAAATTAATATTAAAAATATTAAAGAGGGTGACATTATAATACCATATAAAAAATTTAATGACTTAGAAATACCTGAGTGTATTACTAGAGTTAATAATTACCAGGCTATTTGCACTATACTAAACCCTACTGAATGCATATCAGTAGCGGTTATTGAACCCTTAATAGTAGAGAAGTTCGATGAATACGAACATTCCACTTACCCGAACTTTAATAATTTAAGTACAGAAAAACTTAAATTCGACACGTCAAAAATTCGTACGTCCCATATGAACTCCGAAGAAAAATATGAAATAAGTAGATTAATTAGAGAATATTCGGATATATTCAACCTAGAAAATAAGCAATTAAGTTTTTCTAATCAAATTAAACACAAAATTAGAACGACGGATGAAATTCCGGTTTACACAAAATCGTATAGGTACCCTTTTATACATAAACGAGAGGTAGAAAAACAAATACAAAATATGTTAGAACAAAACATAATTAGAAATAGTAATTCGCCATGGTCATCCCCGATTTGGATTGTACCAAAAAAGTTAGACGCCTCAGGCAAACAAAAATGGCGTGTTGTCATTGACTACCGCAAATTAAATGATAAAACTATTAACGATCGGTACCCTCTTCCCAATATCACTGATTTGCTTGACAAACTAGGCAAATGTCAGTATTTTTCAACTTTAGATTTAGCTAGTGGTTTTCATCAAATTGAAATGCATGAAGACGACATAGCCAAAACAGCGTTTAGCACAGAAAATGGCCATTACGAATTTCTCAGAATGCCATTTGGTCTAAAAAGTGGGCCGGCTACGTTCCAAAGGGTTTTAGACAATATACTACGCGGTATTCAGAATGAAAAGTGTTTAGTATATTTAGATGATATAATAATTTTCTCCACATCACTCCAAGAACATATTGACAGACTAAAATTAGTATTTCAAAGACTAAGAGAAACAAATTTTAAAATTCAATTAGATAAATCCGAATTTTTACGAAAGGAAGTAGCATATCTGGGACATATTGTTACTCCCGAAGGTGTGAAACCCAATCCAGACAAAATTAAAGCTATTCAAAATTACCCTTTGCCTAAAACAACTAAACAAATCAAAGGATTTTTAGGTTTACTGGGATACTACCGCAAATTTATCAAAGACTTTGCCAAATTGACAAAGCCATTCACCAATTGTCTTAAAAAAGACGCTCAGATTACCTTTACTGACCCCGAGTATATAAAATGTTTTAATTTATGTAAAAATTTATTAATCAACGAACCGATATTGCAATATCCGGATCTTACCCGACCATTTAATTTGACTACAGATGCCAGCAATTTTGCAATAGGCGCTGTATTATCACAAGGTAAAATAGGTTCTGATTTACCTATAGCGTATGCTAGTAGAACTTTAAACAACTCAGAACAAAATTATTCAACTACCGAGAAGGAGTTGTTAGCAATAATATGGGCAGTTAAATACTTTAGACCCTATTTATTTGGTAGAAAATTTAAGATCGTTACTGATCATAAACCCCTCCAATGGTTATTTTCCCTTAAGGAGCCAAATTCAAAATTAATTAGGTGGCGACTTAAATTAGAGGAATACGATTACGAAATAATTTATAAGAAAGGTTGTTTAAATAAAAACGCAGATGCTTTATCACGCATCGAACTCAACATGAACGAAACACAAAACAGTTTGAAAGGAACATTCGAATATAGGGATATTTTTAACGAACAAGTAGAAAATTTAAACACCCCAAATCGCGATGAAACAGAATCATTAGCAGTGGAGGTAGAAAATTTAAATGAATACCAAAACTTAAATGATGACGAAACTGTACATTCAAATCAGGAAGAAAATCCTATTATAGGTATTCCAATCGCAGAATGTCCAGTAAACTTTGGTAAAAATCAGATTCTAATATCTGAAACGAATTATTTACCATCGTCCCCGTCTGTAGTTAAACTCTATAGCAACAAGCAACGAACGTTGGTTCAATTTTCTAAAAACAATTACGAACAAGAAATTATTAATTTTATTAAAGAATTCGTAGTACCTAAGGTTAAGTATTACATTTATTTTGAAGACCCTTTATACGAAAAGTTTTGTAACGTACTTCAAAAATATTTTAAGAGTTCAAGTATTAATATGGTTAAATGTACTAAGAAATTAATTGATGTAGTCGAAGAAGACGAAATAATACAAATTATTAGAAATTACCACGAAGGTAAAACAAACCATCGCGGATTAGATGAAACCGAAAACAGAATCAAAATTTCGTATTACTGGCCAAATCAACGAAAATCAATTCAAACATTAATAAACAGTTGTGAAATTTGCCAAGTAACTAAATATGACAGACACCCTTTAAAATTAAAATTTAATATAACCCCTACTGCGGTTAGACCATTTCAAATTTTACACATCGATAGTATAACACTAGAAAATGTAAAATTCCTAACTATTATTGATTCATTTTCAAAATATTGTCAAGCTTATAAATTAAACTCGTCACAAGGAATCGAAATAGTAAATAACTTAATAAAATATTTCACGCACCATTGTATACCAGAACAAATAGTTTCAGATAATGGTACAGAATTTAATAATTCTATGTTAAGGGAACTACTAGATGTTCATAAAGTAAAAATTCATTTCATCAGTTCTCAGCACCCAGAATCAAATGGTCTTATAGAACGTTTTCATTCTACGCTAATTGAACATATTAGATTATTGAATAACCAACATATTTATAAAGACGAGCCTATTGAA
This sequence comes from Elmis aenea, assembly GCA_947652605.1. NCBI lineage: Eukaryota > Metazoa > Arthropoda > Insecta > Coleoptera > Elmidae > Elmis > Elmis aenea. The sequence continues at coordinate 31,698 of CANTFG010000193.1, read as the reverse complement.
ATAAAGGTTAATTATGCTCTATTAGCATATAACAATTCGATTCATTCGGTAACAAACTTGAAACCGTATGAAATAACTTCTGGTCACTTAGAAACCGGATCGCCGTTTGACGTAGAAATAGAAAAACAATTAATTAATAATTATATTATAAAACATAGAGATAAGATTAAATTACTTTATAAGAAACTCAATGAAGATATACAAAATAAGAAAGAACACATTATAAATAGACTAAATGAAAATAGAGAAATTGTAGAAATTCCTACTAGAGTATTTGTAAGAAATAAACAAAAGCAGCAGAAAACTAAAAATAAGTTTAAGCCTGAAACTATAAGACAAATTAATCGTAAATTAAAAACCGCTAAAATAATAAGAAAACATGGAAATACAACTGAAAATATTCACCTTTCTAATATTAAAAGACCTAGACGAAATACATATCAATTTAAAAATATTTCAACCGAAATTTAAGTACATTATCAACTAATTTAAGAATTAAGTAATTTTAAATGATAGCATTTACGTAAGTTAGAGAATACGTTTGTTAGAGTATTTGCCGATTATGACAAAATTATTCCAATAAACAAATCTTAATAAGATTTAATGGTATAAGTTTTAAAACCAGGAATATGGGATTAAAATAAAATCAAAATTGCACATCAGAATGTTTTAATTTTGAAAGATATTTGCAATCAATTAATAGCACCTTATGATGCCATTTTAAATATTTTACAAGGTATTAAGAACTTTAAACTTTTATAAACCACACCTTTTTCACTCAAATAAAATCTTATCAAATTGTTTATTTTATATCAATATCATATTGTATTCGTAAAAGAAATTAATTTACATTAATTTTATTGATCCTTACCAAATATGAATCAGAATTTACAACTTTAACTCCTAATGTTGCATTTTTATTGAAATCTAATGAGAATTATTTCAAACCTCTAAGTGACATTTGTGCTAAAGGTAAAATTTTCAACGTCCAAGTTATTAACAAACAAATCACTTGCCGCCATTTTAAACTGGAAATTGAAGACGCAGAATTCAAGAAAAATCATTAAGAAATCAAACTTGGAATAATTACCCTCGAGGCCTTCTACATGTGTAATGGAAGACCACACATTTAAATATTTTGTGCCAAGTGCGTGGACAGTAATTGTTTATACACGGTGTTATGGTTGCCGGTTGTTACCTACCTGTAAAGTGAATAAAAAAAAGTAACGAGAACAATTAATCGCATTGAAATTAGAAGAAAGAAAAATGAACATTCCAGAGGAAGCTCAATTCTAATGAGGGAGGAGTTATATATTGGTCCCTACACCCTAACATAACCTGCGATTTATGAACACTTTACGTCGTCGCCCAAATATAAGTTATTGTTGCACGTGTTCCAATGAGTAGACTATTCATCAAACATAATTAAAATATTTGTTAATGTTTGTTTTTAAGTTAGTTAGAATCTAGACCTTAAGACTGTTAGATGTATTTTAAAGTAAATAAAACCTTTTAAAAAGCATTTGTAGTAAAACATCAATTTAACTTATATATATATATATATATATGTGGGTGATGAAGATTTAAATAGATTTTTAAGGATTTTAAAAAATATATATATTCGACAGCATCCCTTACAGTAAAACCCACCGCACGCCACTGTATCACAAACAGCCGATAATAAGTCCTGTCGTTGTATGCGTATACGAATTTCATCTGTATTGGCAAACTTAACGGATCCATACGGTTGATATGTATGAAGTTCTTCACTCGAAATTAATTCATCGAACACAACACCATCAAAAACATTTAATTTTTCGAACGACGCCATTGATGCTTTTTAACTCGAAGTCCGATAGACTGTAAGAATAGTAAATCACTACGTGTTAACGGATTCACGGATTGTGATTTAATAGGTTTATTTCGATTCGGAAATCCTCTTTTATTGCTAAAATCTATCCCCATCTGTTAGTTGTTTTAGTTCTAGTCGTACTGTGAGTTTTTCGTTGCCAAAATTTACTAAATCACCGTCCTGGTCAACGATTGTCAAGGTAATGTTATTGATACTTTTTGTTAAAACAGGTAAATGTATAATATTTGCGGGTTCCTTAGTTAATCGGTAACCTGGTTCAACATCCACATCAAATTCAAAAATTGTGTGTGACAAATCGTTATTATAATAAGCTCCACTTGTAATGTTACACTCGATTCTGATATTTATTATTTTCACAATTTCCACAGGTTTGTCAGACGAATGTAATTTATTCGGTTCCAATGATTGAGAAAATCCTAACAATTGTCCAATTGATTTTTTAGCACTAAAATCAAGAGTGTAGGTACTGAATTTCACACTTCAAGGTATTGTCATTCGGTCGAAGCAGAAAATTATTACTCCCCAGTTTACTCTGAATATAATTATTTATTTCTGTAACTTCGTAAGCTCCAGGTGGTATGGCGATCGTTTGTGGTAATTTTTCACCAGGTATAAAATACGTTAAGATGTTATTAGCTTCATGTACATTTGGAATTGAATTATAACTGTAAAAACCAACCAAACCAAGTCCATACGAAAAATTCGGATTCAATTCTATCGGTGGAAAGTATGTACTAGTGAGGACGTTGCTATTACCTGTCAAAGTGAATGTTCGAAACATTCTAACCACTTTTAGACGAATAACTACTACTTATTTGTCACAAAATTTGAGTGATTGAAAAACTTTTGTTAAACTTTTCACCTTTTCATATTCGCAAACCAGTTGTAACTGTTTTATATTTTTTAATAAACAATTAATTCTTGTTCTCAGTTCTTCGTTTTACTGCTCAACGATTGCATTCATTGTACAAATCTTGAACACTACTAAAATATTCGTTTATACAATATCATTATATAGAAATTTTAAACATAAATGACCACAATTATAAGTATTATATTTTTGATGTACTTCGTAATTGTATATGATTTTACTACCTCGAAAATAATCTACAACTTCTTTAGGTGGTCTTAAATTACCGAAACTATCAAAATAGTCTACACTCGAGTTTCGTTTTCTATATGCAATCCAATGTGTTCCGGGACCGTCATCATCATCCAAATTTACTATTGCACTTTCATTTTTATACGGTTTATTGGGCAGCATATTTTTCATGAAGACTCCGCGAAAGTAAGGAGCATTTTTAGCATATTTTAACAAATCAGCATCGGTAAGTGGCCTACGAGGTAGCTGCTCAATTAGTTTTTTGAAGATTTCATGTATAAACCCAACCCTTTTTTGTACGGTTTCAAATATAAAGCACTGCCTTTTGTTTTACCTAAAGCAACAGCTTCCATCGTTTTATTATGTCGTTCTGATTCTTGAAGTTGTTTCGTTGCATCTTTCGCCTCATTCACTGCTTTGACAATTCCAGCTACACCCCCTGCAAGACCTCCCAAAGCTGACAAACCGGCAAATATAGCTGGTAAAAGAGGTAAAAATCCACCTCGTTTTGGTATAGCAATTACACGAGGTATTTTAACTTTTCGTTTTCCTCCTATCGTCTTGACAATGTGTCTAAACGCTGCTGTTAATGCAACACTTGCACCTTGATGTTGATCTTTAACACCAGACTGTTGAAGAACATCTTTTATTTTTCGAACAACTTGAGAATTAAAATTAATTTGACGTTTCACCTTTTTTTAAATTTTTCTTATCTTTTTTCTACTTCCTAAACCTAATTTACGTTTAGCTTTCATAGCGTTGGTTACTGTCCAGGCTGCAATTTTTTCATTAAATGAGGCGTCGGGAGCTTTGACTCTCCGCCAAGCCTTTTCTTGTAATAAATGATCTGCCTCATGTCTTTTCTTTATATCATCTTTATGAATAAAATATGCTATATCATGTTCTCTACAAGCAGCATCTAATCGGTTTACACCAACTTCACCTCGAAGCAAACGTTTCTCTAATTTAGTACCAGGACCACAAAACTGATATCCCGGTAAATGAACTTCGAAGGGTAATTTATTTATAACGTCGTTAACAAACGACATTTTTTATTTTTATTATCCTTGTTTTGTGAACACTTAATTTTTAAAGTTTTATTGACTTCAGATGTATCAGTTATTTGAAGGTGAGATATAACATAAAGTTGACTCACGATCAAATACGTTGAGACTTGTTCAAGGTTATAAATAACAAACAGGTCGACTCACGATCAAATACGTTGAGACTTGTTCAAGGTTATAAATAACAAACAGGTTGAATCACGATCAAATACGTTGAGACTTGTTCGAGGTTATAAATAACAAACAGGTCGACTCACGATCAAATACGTTGAGACTTGTTCAAGGTTATAAACAACAAACAGGTCGACTCACAATCAAATACGCCTCCACTTATAATAAACCACTTTCGCTAATCAGCAGACGGCTGACCTCGATCCGAGCGTGCTACTCAGGTACCTGCACAAGCGCCCCGGGGCGGACCGGTTGGTATTCAAGCAAGTCGACTGCATAGCCTTCAGATATTCATATTTATTTGAACGACTAATTTTAATGCGGGGACGCATCCTCCAGCCAATTTTTTCTTCGCGTGATCTAGAACCACCTCATAAAATCAGGGCGGACCGGTTGGTTCTGCAAGTCAACTTACGTAGCCTTCAGATATTCACCTTTATTTGAACTACAAAGTTTTATTGTTTTAATTGTTATGAGGTACGCATCTCCAGCCGATTTTTTCATTGTGTGATTTAGAAACAACTCATCTATACTACTAGCTAGATAAGTTCTGTTTGCTTCAAATTATTAAGCACCTTAATATAAAACTTTGCCCCAATTTAACCGAAGTCGTAACTCTTACCGTTTACGAGATCCCCATAGTGGCCCTCGAAAAACGAGAACCCTGTATATTTAAAAAAATTGATATTTCTGTAAAAGAAAAAATACTGAAAAAATGTACCTACAACTAAAAAATTAAAAAACGTTTTGTTTTAACTACATATTTACTAATTTACTTACATTATTTGTACCACTCATATTTTTCGGAAGAATGAACTTTTTTGTAAAAAGTTTGTGTCGTTTTTTATTAGTTAATAAAATCTGAGCAATTAACATCAAAATTAACTTTTATCTGAAGGGAGACGTTTATTATTTTCGGTTAAAAGTCTGTTTCGATCAGCAGACCAAACATTGTATTTATACATGAGAGAAAAAAGTCTTTCAACTGGCGCTGTTGATCCTGGTAAACAAAAGATGAACTCCATCAGCTATGCAAAGTTTTCACATTCACTCCCATTTGTTTTAATCATTTTGAATACCTACCTCAACCCATAATTTAACAACACTTGATGTGGCTTCCATATTCTATTCTTCTAATTGCTTGTTTTTCTCAATTTTGTTGTTTAAGTCTTGCAGCATTGTATTTATAATTAAAATTTCATCAAAAATTTGTCTATATTGTAACGTACCGTACTTGGCTCAGTATTATTAAAAGTCCTTATGCCTTTTTACTTATTTTCTTTTATACTGAGTACGGTAGTTCTGGTGAATTAGCGAAGTTGCTTAAACGATGTTATGGCTCATGATCGTCATATTTTAGTGTAGGACTATGAGGCGCCGTTTGTGTCAAAAAGAAATTTGTAAAGTAAATAAAATTTCGTACATAAATATACAAATAAAAAAATATTTAGTCAATTTCACATTAATATTTTTTAATTTTTTTTTTCTGACCGGTAATAATTTATTTTTCAAGAAAATATTTTTATTTATTTTGTGTAAATTTTTTTATTTTTTTTTTTTTTTTTTTTTTTTAATTATCGGTAATAATTTATTTTTTAAGAAAATATTTTTATTTATTAGCGCACCAAAATTTTTTTTTTTTTTTTACTGCAATTATGTACGCTATTATACAACAGATGGCGCGCTACCCGATCTTTGTGTTTAACTTTGAACAAAGCAAATGAACTACATTTGACGTTTGAGACTTCCAGTTTAAAGTAAGTACTTATGCTATACTGTTTTGCAACTTTTTAAGGTAATTGTAATCATTTTTCCACAGCATGTCAACTGGAAGACCACAGCTGCCTGCATCAGCAGAACAAATTAGCTTCCTTAGGAAATCTGGTTTAAAGTGGACAATTATTTCTAAAATATTAGGTATTTCCAGAAGCACACTATATAGAAGGTTATTTACATTTAATATAATTGAACAAGAAAAAATTTCTGATGAAGTTCTCGATAGTATTCTACTTCCACTTATTAGAGAAATGCCAAATTCTGGCGAAGTATATTTGATGGGTATTTTAAGAGCTAGACAAATATGTATACCTCGATGGCGACTAAGAGAGCGTATTAACATTTTGGATCCCGTTGGCAGATTAATGCGAGGAAGAAACATTATTCGACGTAGAGTGTACAACGTTCATGGGCCAAATTATTTGTGGTAAGATGGATTTTATAAGAATAATTTTTTATGTAAAGAATAATATATCTTTAAATTTTAGGCATATGGACACAAATCACAAATTGGTAGATTATCGTTTTGTATATCATGGATGTGTTGATGGATTTAGCAGGTGCATAATATACTTAGAATGCTTGGATAACAATAAAGCTGATAGTGCATTAACTTTGTTTGAAAACAGTGTACAAAACTTTGGCCTTCCTTTGAGAGTAAGAGCTGATCATGGAACAGAGAACATTAAAGTGGCTGAATACATGTTAGAGAGAAGGGGTTTGAACAGGGGTAGTTTTATAACTGGCCGTTCTGTTCACAATCAACGAATTGAAAGATTATGGTCAGAAGTTAATAGAGTTGTTACTAGGCCATTTAAAGAATTATTTTTGTTAATGGAAAATGAGGGATTGCTCGATGCTTTGAATGAATATGACTTGTTTTGTTTATCATATGTATTCCTACCACGAGTTAGAACGAGATTGAAAATGTTTGTGGAACAGTGGAATTTTCACAAATTGTCTTCAGAGAGAAGCACGACACCAATGCAGTTATGGCAACTGGGAATGTTAAACAATAGAGGTAACTTAGAAGAAGAGATAACATATAGGGAAGATCCAATATTATATGGCGTAGATGAAAATATAAACGAATCTATTGAAGAAATTGAGACTTCAAATAATGTTGTTATACCAGAAATTCAAGTGGATATAAATGATAGCATTTTACGACAAATATTACAAGCTGTGCCTGATCCTTTAATAGATGACACATTGAATGGAATAATTCACTATTTAAAAATAAAACAAATTTTTCAAATGAATTTAAATATATATTATAATTTGTAATATAAGGTTAAATTAAACGATACTTTACTGGTTTATTATTTTTTATTAAACATTTCAAAATGGTAATAATATTAAAAAAACATCACACACAATAATGAATCTTATATAAAAAATTCCTATGAACTTGTAGATTTTATTAAATATAACGTAACCACAAGATTATATTCTGGTTAGTTTCGATGTAATAAACTTATTCAATAGCATTCCTACAGAATTAGCAATTAATATTCTTTGTAAAAAATGGGAAAATATTTCAATTCATACATCAATAGACAAAGTCTTTTTATAGAAATAATAAAATTAATTTTCAATTTGTTTTTTCTCTGTAAACAATGTTATACAGGGTGAGTAATTAGCGTGAAATCAGTCGATTGTGGCTAAAAGAGATAGAAAGTTGATTCAAACGCTATTTCATACAGTTTTTTCTTTCGATAGGTAAGTAGACATTAATATTTTGTAATGTAATCATGTATTGAAAATTTGATGTGGTTTTTCAATTCCTTTAACCACAAAACAAGAAATAAATAAGTAAATAACAGGCTCAAGTCAAAACAAAGCAAGTTTTTACATTATTCAACATATGTATATCAAAAAATGTTAGATACGACACTGAGAAGCGGAAACATGCATATTAAGAAGCGTTTCTAGTCGCCTTAAGGATCGCTTAAGCAGAGGCGTCGCGCGTGTCATTTATTTATTTGCTTTTTTTTTGCTCTTCAATTTGTGTCCTCCTTTTCATTGTAAGAAAGTTGGTCACCTTATAAAATACTGTGTTGCCATTTTAGTAAAATATCTACTAAATCTGGTAGAATAGGATACACATTTGGTGACCAAATTTTGATTCTGGTAGATCAAAAAATAATTTTAGATTTCTAGTTGTTTCCATTTTTACATAAGCAATTTTTTTAATGGCAAATTCATATAAACAAATAAATTATATGAACAACATAATTTTCTGTTACAGTGGACTTTTATTTTGCAATATTTTCTTCCAGTGACTACTAGATGATGAGATGCATGTAGGTAAAGGTATCTACTTTATCAGTCGTGTAATAGTGCGGTCTTTTCCGTATGGTATTCCCCTAATGACGAGAAAGATCGCATATGTATTTATTATTTTGCGTTGTTGGATGAATGTATCTATTTGACGATTTTTCTTGCATTTACGTATTATTATTATTTAAACTAAATACATTTTTCCTGGAAGTTATCAAAAAATAAGTGGTGAGTGGTGATTTAACTTTTTCTGGTAAGTAATCCATATATTGTTCTGAAAAAAAATGTATGATTTATTTATTATTATATTTTACATTTTAATTACGGGTTTTCTTATTTTTATTATCAATCGATTATCAATTATCAAACACCGATAATCGATTTACAAAAATCGATAATCGATTTACAAAAATCGATAATCGATTTACAAAAATCGATAACGGTTGTAGTTGGCTTAAATTTTGCAACAGAGTGGATCTTAGGGAAATATTTCTTACTATTATCGTTATTTGATCAACTTATCTCATATAGTTACTGAGATCCCAGTGGTGGGAATTGAATTGGGGACCACTCTGTATACTGTAAGTATTTCATCTTTTAAAGAAAGTCCGCCTGTTTTTGTTTATACCTGGTACCTATATGTATATAATACATACAAGATACTTACAGATAATCACACGATAAAATGGGCATCCTGTATAATTTTTATGAAATATTCATATGTATAACCATTTATTATATTTTTATAGACATGGGTGAAAACGTAGATCATTTAGTGGACAACGTTTTGCGAAGCCCAGCATTACGAACTTGTATAGAAAACTGTCTAAACAATGCAACAGTACCAGCTAGCAGTGTAGTAACATTGCCTCCAGTTTGCATAAATAGTACTGAATCGACACCAAGGTCTAATACTAATAATGTAGGTACAACAACAAGTGTAAGAGAAGAGTTACGTCGTTTGTTTCCATCTATCAGACCTAGACCTTCATCGAGTTCATTTCTACCTTCATCCTCAGCTGGTGTTCGTGCAACTGGAAACAAACGCAAAAGATATTCCTGCAAAGAGAGGAAACCAGTTTTTAAAGAGGTTATACTGTTGACAAACCCTAGAGAAAACAAAACTCTGATTGGAATAAAAAAAGCCAAAGCCTATGATGATGGTTTTGCATTGTCTGCAGTCACAATTGAAAAAAATTGGAATTATACGGAACTGTGCACCAACATTGAAGAACAGTTCGGAGACAAATTAGTTGGAAAACAATATGAATTTTTAGTTCCTGTTAGTGGATACTTGGTTAAACCAAATTTAAACAATAATCAGGAACTTGATGGAGAAACACTTTCAAAAATATATTGTAGTAAATCGGTGTATGTACGACTAATTAAAGAAGATTCAAAACCAAAGATGGATTGTTTTGTGAAAGATGATGCGGAAAACAGCATTAGTATCAATACTAATGAAGAAATTAATCATTTTCAAAGTTCCTCTATTGAAGAAAACTATGAAGTTGACATTAACTTGGTCGAGCCCACTTCATTAAAAGATATTTTAAATAAGTTATCTGAAAATATTTATTTGCCTGAAGAAAAAATTACTACGTTCCACATCTACAGGGAAGATATTTTTAATTGCTGTCTACGTGCTTTACAAAGAAAATCTTTTTCCCCACATTATAAAATAAATGTATTATTTACTGACTGTGACAACGGTTTAGAGGGGGCTGTGGATGCTGGGGGGCCACAACGGGAAATGTTCAGACTTATTTTTAATTATTTGGGTAACAGTTCTTGTCTTTTTGCTGGACCAAGTAATAGCAAGTTTATTACTTTAGATAAAGAGGCATTAGAAAATAATCTTTACTTTGAAGCTGGACGGCTAATAGCCTTGGCAATTGCTCATGTGGGTTTTGGCCCAAGATTTTTTTCAGAATTATTTTTTACCCTATTAACACAGGGACCTGACAATATTGAACCAACAGTAAATGACATTAACAATCCAGATATAAAAGCCGAAATTGATATGGCAGTTTGTGCTGCAAATTTACAAACGTTAAGAAATATTATACTAGAAGGAACTTATATCCGATTGGCTGGATGGGAAATAATTAATGAGATTGAAAAGAAGGATGTTTTGATAAAAGGCAAATGAGTTACATATTTTATTGAATTGTTGTATTACTAAAATTTTTTGCAGACGTTATAAAATTTTATGTATTGGAAAGATGTTTTAAAAGTTTACATCAATTTGAGGAAGGATTAAAAACATTAGAGGTATATGACTATATTAAAAAATATCCGGAATATTTCGTTGAAGTAATGTGTCACACAAGAGAAGGTGTTTTGACGCTTAAGGAATTCCAAAAAAATTTTGATATAAAGTATAGTGAAGCAGGAAGCAACAGAAGAAATGTAGAGAGCCGAATAATTGCTCACTGGAGTGATTATGTGCTCGAATGTGATGGTAAAAGTATTTATTTTTATTTTTTATGAATTGCTGGGTTATTAGAGATTTAAAAATGCTCAAGTCAAAAACAATTAGGAATTCTTTTTAAGTTTAAAAAACCAATACCTAAAACCATGTGCCCATATGGTCCCACTAGGCGTTTTACACAATATTTGAAATGTCTTTAAAGTTATGAAAAAACATTTAAAGATTCTTATTTACATTACATTAAAATCTATAAAACAAAACCACCTAGGGGTCCCATATAGGTACACAAACGGCATCAATAGTTTTATTTCGACTCTTATTTTATAGAAAATGACAACCAAGAATGTGAGGACCTATGCACCCTAGAGGAAATTTTAATATTTTCTACAGCTCTTAATATTATACCACCTTTGGGATTTGAACTGAAGCCAACCATACAATTTTTGCATTCTGACAGTTGTCCATATCCACGAGGTAACACATGTAGCTTGGAATTGCATTTACCTACTGTACATCTTGAATATGAAAAATTTAAGTATTACATGACTTACGGAATTAAAAATGGTATGGTGTTTGGTTGTGCATAAATGTTTACAGATATAATTATATATTTTTTTTTTTGTACCAGTTTGTGTACATCAAACCATTATATTTTTAATAAAATCTACAAATTCATAAGATTTTTTTTTTATAGAATTCATTATTGTGTGATGTTTTTTTAATATTTTTACCATAATTTTGATATGTTGTATGTAGGAGAATTAATGCAGCTAATAATAGGTCCAAGTGGTTTACTCTTTACTGCCATTTATGTAATTTTATAAGGGCATAACATTTTCGTAAGATACTATTATAAGATTTGAGTTCATTTTGTTGGTCAGTGATATGTTTATTTTGGTGTAACAGTTTTATCAAGTCATTATTTTTGTTTTGTAATGTTTGTAAAGGAATGTGAAATTTGCTTATGGTTTTGTGTGTTAATATAAGTGTATTATAAAAGATATTTTTGAAAAAATTCAAATTTGACTTTTGATTATGGGATATTATAGTCCCAATAGGTATTTTAAATGGGGTTATATATCATATATCCAAACAATTGTGAAGTTTATCAGAAAGTAAACCAGAAATACAGCAAAAGAAAATTTATTAAATCCAAATAAACAAAAACGGAAAAACATATACTGCTGTGCGTACACCGTATACATGATAAAGGGTAAAGCATTAGTTGCTGAGTCCAACTGCACAGGTAGTTCCTTTCTCTACTTTGTTTTGTGAGCGTCTGATACATCACTTTCTTTGTTTTTGAACAACCGGCATATGATCACCAATATATATAAAACTACGTTGTTTTTTTGACGGACGGCTATGTGGAAAAAATAGTTACAATTACCTTAAAAAATTACAAAACAGTATAAGTATACGTACTTACTTTGAACTGGAAGACTCGAACGTCAAATGTAGTTCATTTCACATTTTCACGCAATAGTTCATTTGCTCGCAGCACTTCAAAATTAAACACAAAGGTTGGGTAGCGCGCCATCTGTTGTATAATAGCGTACATAATTGCAGTAAAAAAAAAAAAAAAATTTTGGTGCGCTAATAAATAAAAATATTTTCTTAAAAAATAAATTATTACCGATAATTAAAAAAAAAAAAAAAAAAAAAAAAAAAAAAAAAAAAAATAAAAAAATTAAAAAATTTACACAAAATAAATAAAAATATTTTCTTGAAAAATAAATTATTACCGGTCAGAAAAAAAAAATTAAAAAATATTAATGTGAAATTGACTAAATATTTTTTTATTTGTATATTTATGTACGAAATTTTATTTACTTTACAAATTTCTTTTTGACACAAACGGCGCCTCATATAGGACCCTGCTACGTTGTGTTTTCATAGCGAACTCCAGTATTTAGAACAGCTATAGGTTTATTAGACAGTAAATAAAACAAACAAGATGTTGTAGATTTTGTTTATTATTTAAAGTTTCATTACGTAGATAATTGTCACATATAAAGAATTATTATTCGTAGTTATTTCGTGGATAATTCTCACATATTAGGGATGATTATTAGGCAAGGTTATTTCGTGGATGGTTGTCACATATTAGGAATTATTATGTGGTTAGTTCGTGGATGGTTGTCACATATTAGGAATTGTTAGGGTTAGATTATTTCGTGTATTATTGTCACATATTAGGAATTATTATTGGAGATTCAGGGTGGTTGTCACATTTAAGGTTTTATTATTGGTTTCGGAGTGGGTGATTTTTGGTATTCGTAATTAGAGGTTTTATGAGGCATTGATTGGGAAATGGTGGATTATTATGGGACGTGTAATATGGTAATTGCGAGATTTCGCGATTCTAGGTTGTATCAGTGATTGTAAGGAGGATTAATTAAGGAGTGGTGAATTGTTATTTAAGATGGTGCAGTTGGGAATATTATTGCGCAATCGGGTCGTTAATGCGGGGTTGTCCGGTGGATTAATTGGGAAGACATTGGGTTTTAAATTTACGGAGGGCCGAAAAATATCACGCAATTTGTTACTAATAAAAATACACGTTTGTTAAGGTGACTAACGGAGTTCCCTGCCTTACAAATTACTTTGTGGAGAGAACATCTATCATTTAGTCGTTACAATTTTTTACGCAAATTTAGAAACAATGACTCTGGGAGTTCCCTGCCTCAGAATTTCTTCTGGGAGAAAACATCGATCCGAGAGTCGGAGTTTAACGCAAATTTGGAAATATTGACTGACCAAGGGAGTGCCGTGCCTACAAATTGCTTTGTGGAGAGCACATCTATCGCTAGGTCCCAAAGAAAATGGTTCTCAAAAAAGTGAACCTCGATTACTGTAAAACAATGCCTTTTATACCCTTTTGCTGGATACCTGACGGTCAAAACCGCCTATTTTTTGGGATGGACAAATAGTGCAAGAGATGTTAAATAATAAGGGTGGATATTAACACACATACATTCGTTAATTTGTTATTCAGATTTGTGTATAATGGTGGGGTGATTTCTGAATCCGTTAGCTCGTCGACTATTGGAGTTTCTTAAAATAAATAGTTTTCTAACAATTTTAACTTAAATCTCCCCTCCATTAAACGTCGAAATATGTTACTTGAAAACAAAATATACCAAACCAATGTAAAATCGTATTAATGAATAACTTCAATTACTCAATATTTTATATCTAATTGTAATCAGTAATAAATAATAATATCTGCACAAAATATAAATATTTAATAAATGAGAAATATAATTCGCAACACAATCGCTAGACAAATCGGCATCCCCGAAAAATGTTGAGCTTAGGGTTGCCAGATGTTATGGTCTGACCTGCATTCGTTTTCTTAGAATTCATAAAGACAAATTTATGGCACAACAAATCAGTCAACGCACATTTGGTCTAGCATTGGGGATTAGCACTTGACTCGGTAATTATTAGAAACCCTTGCATTGATAACGATTTTAAAAGTGTTTTGTTTCCTAAAGCACCCTGAGAAAATGTAAGTATTATAACCTACACGCGTTTTTAAAACACATGTGGCTTTCTTTAACTTTAAACAAGTTATTTATGGTTTCCTAGAAACAGAAAAATAACTAAATAATACTTTATGATGTTACGCGAGTACATTAAAAATTGTTTTTAAATTATTAGATATTATCCTATATGCGACCATTACAATATGTCAATTACTGCTTTTCAAGAAGGCATTATGGAATTAACAAATTCAGTGGATCCTCAACCTCTTACCACTGGAGCTCAAAATCCCGCCTTAATAGTATCCAAGAAAACTGCTCTGCACCTTCGAGACTACTTTCCCGCATTTCTCAATAAGAAAGACATTTCCCATAAAAACTCAAAATATGCTTTTCAAAATCTTCTTTATTTACGGGTTCCTATACTGCTACCTATTGGTCTATTGTACCCTCTGGTGATGGTCCCTTAAAGAAAAAACTCCAGGATTTTCTTTAAGGGTGTTTTTCTTAACTCTTCTAGGTTGGCTTTTTCCAGCCCTAGAAGTGTACGCCGATAGGGTGTGAATCATTCACACTGGCATATTACGTGAAGAGGAGCTTCTTCTTCTTCTTCTTCACCACATCCTCTGCATATGTCGGTCTCTGAGAGCCCTATTATGTAGAAGTTTTTGTTTAGCCCACAGTGTCCTGTGACGTCCTGTGGTTGTTCTGATGTCTGCTCTGCTCAACCTGAGCATTTCTTCTGTCTTTTCTTTAGAGACCATTGACAGGATAGCCTTAGAATGGGCTTGTCCTGCAACTTTTTTCCAATGAGCATTATGCCCTTGTATTAATATGTCGTTAAGACACCGCTTGGCTGTTCCATAGGATGTACCAACTGCGGCTTCTGGTCCGAAGAAAGTTGTCTCGCTGCCAATTTTGGCTAGGCGATCTGTCTTCTCGTTCCCTGGTATGTTAGTGTGCTCTGGGCACAATTCCAGTTTAAGATTATTTCTGCTTCCCAGCACGTTTGTTACATAACAATGTTATAAAAATTAGGCTCGGCAGTACGATCCGGAATATACGCTCGAACAATGGAATCAACCTTGCTCAAGGTGTTCAACTTTGCCTCGTTGTCCAAAATGACGAGAATGTGCGCGTGCGGTAGTCCACGTTTTTGAAATTTAATAAAATATATCGACGCCCGCACATTACCAAAAACAGTATACCGTATACCTCATAATCAGGGACTAAAAACGAAAAAAATTCCGTTCGTTTCTGTTCGGAACGAAAACAAAATATACCGTTTTCGTTCTAACCGAAAATTTTTTTTTTCTTTTCGTGAACCGAAATAATAACGGTTAAAACAGGTTTTACAATATTTTTTTTGTCGTCAAAAAATCAATTGTTTTTCTAGTCACCTCAACCCTCTATAAATACGATAACAATATTTGCGTCTCAACTAAAATATAAACGATGACGATGGGGTTTGATGCTCACGGACAGCATATTTTAGACTGGCCATATTAAATTTACCAAATCGTTAAACACATTAACATTTAACCATTTTATTAAGTTTAACACCCGTAAGGTGCAAAAACACAATGTGGTTAGGTTAAATTAGACACACGATCTTTATCTAAAAATATGAAAATATAGCAAGTGCTGTTTTAAATTTTTTTTAGTACTAATAATCTATGCATTTAAATTAAATAAGATCCTGCTGTAATTATTTAAAAAGACAAAAGAGTGAATTCAAGTGGATAATTTACTAAATGTTATAAATAAAAAAGATATTAAAAAAAAGTTATATTAACTTGAAATATACTTTAACTTTATAGTTTGTACATACCATACAATATACATTTTCACATTCCGTTAAATCTTACTAGCAACACATCTTCCAATAAATCTTCTTTTACATTAGTCCTTTTCGAAGTAAGAATAAATGTTACTATTATTATGTCTAAACGCAAATAAAACATACACCTTGATAATATGTATCTAAATCAAGTGTATATTCCAGGGTGGATAAAAATCATGATTTTTTAAAAAAATCAAAAAAATCGATTTATTTGATTTAAATCAGATTTTTTTGATTTAAATCAGATTTTTATGATTTAAATCAAATGTACCATATTATCGAATTTAGTGACATATTCACATGCTATTTCTGTTTTGTGCTAATATATTTAATAACCAATATATTTAATTCATTGGTGAATTTTTGTCAAAATGAAAAATTAAATATAATGATTAAGAATTTTGAAAAAATCAGTGCTAAATGGTGATGTTTAATTAATTATGTACAGGGTGAGTCATTAGTGCGGGATCGGTCGATTGTGGCTAAACGGCTTGAGATATGAAGTTGATTCAAATGCTATTTTATAGTTTTTTCTAAACAACAATAAAAATATTTTCAAATATACGGGGTGAGTCACCTTTCTGGAACTAATAGCAACTTTTATATTTCAAATACAACACCCAATTTTTTATTTAATATTTTTGACCGCCTTAATTTTATTTTAGCTTTGCATCAATATAAAATACTACAGGTTTTTATACGGCGTTGTAAAAAAAAATTATTTTCTAAATTATTCAAGGTTTTAAGTCTTTATTTAAAAAATTCTCCCGAAGTTATTTTGAAGTACAGAGTTTTAATTTGGTATGGACATGCAGAAAAAATTTCTTTGTTCGCTCGATATGAAAAAATTTGAATCACACATACAGGGGTGTTTATAAATAGGTGGCAACTTCTATGATTTTCAAAAGCTCGTAACTCGATTTTTTCAAAGGCAAACCCCTGTATTTTTTATGTCATCGAATTTGTCTTTAAAAGAGCTTCATATTTTGTTAAGTATGTCCTATACCCAAAACTCATACTTTTCGAGATATTCGACATTTTTTTTCAAATCGTTATTGAAGCAATAGAGTGCCGTGGAAATTGAAAAAACTGACTGTTCACTACGCTAACGTCAAAAACTTGTCATTTATATTTTGAATTATTGCATTTCCACAATAAATATTACTTTACAAGAGCAAATTGATATGGTTTATTCACCATTTTGTGTATTTAATTACTAATAGTAAAACAATTTTGTTTTATTATAAATTAATATTATATTGTACTCATATAATCTGTGATTTAAATTGATATTTTTTTTTAAAAAATCACTTGATTTAAATCAATGATTTTTTTAAAAAAATCACTTGATTTAAATCATGATTTAAATCGTGATTTAAATCAATTGATTTAAATCTGCTCAACCCGTTAATTGTGTTACACGAAATTGCAAGTATAAACAATAAAGTTGTTAATACATATTCACGTAAATATATGGAGAAAAGTGAAGCTCACTTATTTCAAGTGAGATTTTTTACTGCCTCGTGGAGTCTCCCCAGCACAGAAGGTAAATTCGCGTTTGAGTTTAACAAATAAAATTGAAATAGCGACAAAACCGGTTAAAACCGGTTAAAACCGGTTTTGGAAAATATTTATTTCGTTTTCGTTCTTGAACGAAAAATAATAATTTCGTTTTCGGTTTCGTTTTCAATCTTAAAAAAATTTCGGTTAATTTCGTTTAACGTTTTCGTTTTCGTTCCGTTTTCAGTCCCTGCTCATAATATCGAAAATGAGCTGTTGTAATTTCAATCGGAATACCCTCACCGCCACATCTGGTCTGTTTTCCGTACGCTGACCAGGATACATGTTGTCGACTATGTCCTTCCATATCGGATTGCACGTGAACGTTATAAACAAATCAGTATGACCATGTTTGGCCACAATTGTCATAGCGTCAAGAAAACTCTTCTTGCGGTATCCGTATCCAAAACGCACAGCTGATTATAACGCGGCCGACCCGGAGGCACAGCCGTCATTACATAAACGGTGTGAGTGATTTGTCCATTTAATTTAATCGACGACGAATCTCGACCCAACATTTGATCAAATTTACACCTAGTAGTGCCAAACGCCCGAACAATGTTGTAATTTCGAATATAAGTTTTGTAATGTTTAGCCTCGTTATCGTCGGTCATTAAAAGATCTTGCAATTCCATAGGACACCTTGTCGCCTTCAAACGAACTGCACCTAAGTGGCAACAAAAGAAAGATCCATTTCCGCTACTTGCGCTCTCTCGGCCAAAATACGAATCACAATGTACACATTGCTGTTGTTCGGTTAACAAGCCCAAACAATGAATAGGTATAGTGTCTTCCGGAACTTGATCGACAATGTGGACGACTTCGTCCTGCAAAATTTCAATCGACTCGCTCGTCATCGAATTGGTCATTTTCATCTTTTTCATCCGATTGGGATTCTCAACCTGTCGTTTACTTTTGCCACCACTCTTGGACTTGGACGCAGCTTCGCCTTAACCAGTCGGCGGAGCATCATTTTTACCTTTATCAACAGATTCATAAAACAAATGCAACTGAGTAATTTTTCTACAAAAATAACATAAGCCCGCCGAAATGTTTGCTTTTCGCTCCAATATAATTATCTAAATTATATAACAAGTTATTTATAACCAATATGTGGTGAAACTACATTTGAAGCGCCGAATCGAATAGGGATCTACGTGTAAAAATCAAACTTTTCAATATGGGCAAAAAACGAATTTTCAGTCAAATTTCGGAATTATTTTGCTCTTTTATCTCTTACAATATTTTACCTGGTATATTATTGATAATTTGAAATTTTAAATTATTATTGACCTAAGCCAAACACGAGAAATATCTGAAAAGCTTTTTTTTGTGGTGAAAGAGGGATCTATGTAACTAATATTAGTGGAAGTCGGATCTATGTTACTGATATTGTGGAACTTCAAAAGACTCAAAAGTCAAAATATCAAGTTTATTATTACAAAAAGGTTGATACAAAAATACATAAGTATTTATTTATAAAAAAAATTGGTAACTGCAAATAGTAATGTAATGATTTTTATGGTCAACATCAAGAATATAAGAGATTTGACTTTCCAAGTCTTTTTTTGTTGTTAGAATTCAATTTTAATTGGCCCATCGTACAGCTTAGCTAGCCTTTTTGGGATTGGTGGAATAGTATTTTTCTTACGTTTTCGGATCACATCTACTTTCCATGATTCTATATTGTTCTACGTCTTCCTCCAGGACTGCTTCTTCATCTACGACTGCTTTCTCCTCTACGATCCACGACTCCTACGACTGTTTTTTCCACAGGTACTTCTGTTTCTACTTTTTGATTACTACTTCTTCTCGCATCACTCTCCTTCTTTTGATCCCACGAATTGTGATACTTTTAAATAATATTGCCTGTTGCCCGTTATAATCCGCTTTCTAAAAACGATCAAAGAATAGGTATTTTTGTTCTAAACTTTAAACTAATTGTGCTGCATCCTTTGTAAGGTCACTTTTTGGCGCACGATCTCGTCTGCAAGTTGATAATAATTATACCATGATAATAATGATTTTTTTATCAAAAATATTGGAACCGAAACTATAGTGTCGATAATCAGCTGATGACATATAGGTAGATCCTTGTTTAGTAAAAATAACCAAATAGCTGCAATGGGCGGCTTTTAGCAGGTATAGCTATGTTGTATGTTTTTTTTTGTGGAATACGCCTTGCCAGCATCCTTTAACACGTTCGCTGCCACGGCCTTAACGCATAAACCACTCCCACAGCCCACAGGCCAACCACTTTTAGGCACTAAAATGTGATACGAATTATCTCGTAGCTGGCGTGAGCGACAACTTTTTGTTTTTTACCCTATGCGTGGAACAGTGTTTTAAAAGTACCATTTATAAATTTCTCTGTGAGAGAACCTATTTTATTTTCTTTATGTTTATATATTTTTAGTTTATATATCTATTGTAGGATCGTGCTTTATTTTTTTTAAGTGTTTTACTTATTTTCTGTAGTTTATTAAATACTAACATAGATAATATTCTTATATGCTTTACTTGTCATAACTTTGTACAAACGAATAGTTTTTATTTTCTTTCGAGTCAATAAACATTAAATATTTCTTTCTGACAAGCCCCCAGTCGCTAATTATGCTTTACTAGCAGTTAGCCCGTCCTAGGACGGGAATATTGTATATCTTAAATTTAAACTATTACTTTTTATAATACCGTGAGCTGCAAGTTAGACACTGTTATGTTACCGGTGAGTAAAAATTTACGGTTCATTAGACACAACTCAGTCGGTCAAATGAACCCGTAGTAGTTTACTGCGTTACTATATTCATGCGTTACAGATAGAGTCACAGAGTCAGCCTGGACTTTTATATTATATCTATTCAAAGGCCAGGTATCTAGTTTAACATGCGCATACTACGAACTAACTCGTACTTGGCCTGAGATCAATTATTTTATTTTATTTCAATGTTATTTCATATACTTTTAAACAGGGCATGAAACCGGTTTTTTAAACCGGTTTAAAAAACCGGTTAACCGTTATTTTTTGTCAGAAAAAGTGATTTTTAACCGAAACAGAAACCGTTATTTTTAAACGCAAAAAAAAACGGTAACCTTTAACCAAAATAATAAAAAACCGTTTATTTTAACATCTTTCTTTATTAAAAATTACGATGAAAAATACAAAATCTGTATTATATGCGATTAGTTTACCAGAAGTCATTACTGAACGCTTGATTGTACATTTATTATAACATTATAAATAAATAATATCTTTTCATACTTTGCTTTCCTAATCTAAATAATTTTAAAAACCGGTTAATTTAACCGGTTTTTTAAACCGGTTTATAATTTAAATCGGTTTTTTACACTAAACCGGTTTTTTTACGAATAAAACCGGGTTTTCAACAAAAACCGTTATAAAAATAAAGTTCTAGATTTCGGTTAACCGTTAACCAAAATTTTTTTCGGTTTCGAACCCTGCTTTTAAATGAATAATATTGCAACAAATGCTGATGCATCAGGTACTAAAACACGTAACACTTCAAAAGGGCCAAGTTATGAGGAGTTCAACTTTAGTAAAAACACATTAACTTTAAAAATTACGGTCATAACTTGGGTCCTACAACGCCAGCATTTGGGTTTCGTCAATCAACAAACGATTGGTTAATGAACTTTTACATCATAAGTAGAACAAACTACTCGCACAAATATGTGTTTATAGGAAAGAATGACAAAGATGCAACTACAATAAAAAAAAGGGACAGCAACAGGGAACCTAAAATCTTGAGACAGTCGCACTAATAGTTAAGATCCAATCCCCGAGAAATGTACCTACAGCCAGTCGAAAAATAAAGGAGTTTATTGTTAAAATTGTTGTGTTTTATTTGTTGCTTACTGTGTATTAATTGCTCTAGACCTGTGTACTACGTAAAACAACGTTTGAGGGTCCAACCACGTTACAAAGACGATCACGAGCCAAAATTAACAACAATAAATATAAGAATAATTAGTACTCTTCCACAACAATGCGGCCTATGTACATTACAGAGCGTCACAGATGGTGCCGCGAGACCAGGGGCGGTATTCTGAACTCGCTCGCGTTGAACAGGAGTGCTCATGAAAGCGAGCGTCATGAATGCGAGTGGAGCGGTCGCTTCTGTATTCTCATCTACCCCTGCCTTTGCAATTCTTCGACACGAGTGGGTAGATGTTGCAACATTTGAATTTTGCATGGACTGTCACTTTTACGTCAGTTTTTGTATGATGTGGTTTTTGTTTTGATATGGTTTTGATTGATAATGGGGAAATTAACGGAGTAATAGCAAGCAGCATTAGTAGAAATGTTTAGGGAGAATAGTCAATTATTAAGTGGCCCAACGATGCCCAAAAGCAATGAAGTGTAATTGCTACAAATTTAAATATTTATTAAAATATATTACTTATTTGGTTGCATGATTTCCTTTAACGTGACCAAGAAGTTTATTTGTTGATTTGGTCAAGTTTAAGAAATATTTACTATTATTTGAATGACTATACACACTTTTTATTATGAAATTTATAACCTAATATTATTTTATTTAATTCATAAGAATGATAATGGATTTTTACACAATATAATAATTCATAGCTAATTAATAACTTAATTAACTGCCTGAGATATACTATTTTACAAGACTGTATGGCAAATGTTTATAAATTCAATAAAATCCATAATAAAAGAAAACACGACTCCACAACATACGATTTGGGTGCAAAGCGAGCGGTATTTGCCAAACGGAGTGGGTATACCCACTCGTGTTCAACGCGAATGGAGCGCATGCGAGAGGAGACGTTGGGAATACGATTGTCAGCGGTTTGTGCATCCCTCGCGTTCAACGGTAGCGATATCGCTGAACAGGAGGAGTTGAGAATACCGGCCCAGGATGGAGTTTTAAAATTTACACACCCAGCAGTTCACCATTCCCGTCTGCGACAGCTACAGGACATCTTTCAGCTGGCACGGCTGAATCTATCGAAGGCCTACGAAACCCAAAGCCGGCATTACAACTTACGCCGACGAGATTGGCGGTGCAAAGTGGGAGACCTGGTCATGAAGCTGGATCACCATCTATCATCCGCTGCCCGAGGTTATGCTGCCAAACTCGCACCTAAGTATTCCGGCCCGTACACCATTGTCAAAGCAGTCTCACCGGTGGTGTACAATCTCAAGGATCAGGCTGGAAAGCGTTACCAGAACATCCATATCAAGGAGTTAAAAGCCGTCCACAAATCCTGTACGCAGGCTTAAGGTAGATATCATGCCTCTCCCCGTTGCTTTCAGTTCCAACCGAGGCCGTCACCGCTCGTCCAGATCCCGCTGGACCGCCTGAGGCCTTCCGACTCCGTGTTTAAACCGAGGCCGTCACTGCCCGTCCAGATACCGCTGGACCGCCTGACGCCACCATCGGTTCCGCCGAATAAACGCTACCGCTTTCGCCTGTTATTGCCGGACCGTCAACATAAGTGCCCCGTCGCGACCGGACATACTGCCCATTGTGCCGGCTGCGGAAAAGTAACAGTGTTGTGTAGTGCCCCGGCTACTCCAGATTTAAAAGACTGATATTATTTATCTTTATAGTTAAGAGTTATTTTTATTTTGTTTTACCCGATTGCTTAATTTTATTTTGGAACCGTTTTTATTTTGTATGTTTACCTGACCGTAGAGGAAAAAAAAAAGATTTTTTTGTTTTCTCCCCGAAGTAAGGGGGGTGTAATGAAATAATTTATTGCAATAAATTATTCTCTTGTTTTGCAGTGTAATCAGCTGTTCACAGCGCTGCTCAATACACGCCCCTTATGACCGCGCAGTATAAGTGGGGCGCAGACGCTCCCACTCCGACTCGACCGCTATATAAGGCCGCGCTTGAGTACTTGGAAGTCTCTTTGGGCCCTGGCCTGAGATCCAGCCAGAGTCCTCTACCTCTAGCTAAGGCGGTGTTGTCACGACTTAGTATCCTACCCAGCTAAGGCGGTGTTTGTCACGACTTAGCTTTCCTGTTTACTAAGGCGGTGTTGTCACGACTTAGTACCTGTCCGTTAATTGCTGAGGCGGTGTTGTCACGACTCAGCTTCCGTACCCTACCGTTTAAATTTAATATTTTTCTTTTATTTTAAAGGACCGACCTGGACTAAATTAAATTGTTGTTTTATTAGATTGACCCAACTTCATTAAGTCAATCAGTTGTTATTATTTAGTCGTTACTGGACTCAGAGCCCCAGAAGTCACTACCGCGAATTCTTAAATTAATTTCAAGCCCTGTTATTATTTATTTATTATTATTGTTAATAAAGACCTGTCTTTAACTATGGTTGTTATGTTAATTAGGGAGGAGCCTACAACAAGGAGTACGTTAATAGTTGTTATTGACGTTGAGTATGTTCTAATTTTACGCGTTATGTTATTTTGATTTTTATTGTGCAATTTTATTTCACATCCCCGAAGTACATTTTTCTAGAGCTCGACCCCTGGAATTATTATTTTCTTCACTGCAGCTGCCCGACTACGTACAGCAGAAAGGGAGACCCGACTCCGTCGTATACCAGTAGTAGTTATCCGAGGAAATAACCTCTTTAACCCTTTCACTGCGGCACTCGTTTCTGCAAGTCGTGTCCGCTGTGCGGCGTTCGACAAGCAGTGCGTGTTATTACGGTTCCCGCAGTCAGATCCCTGCACCTTGCGTATTAATACGGTTCCCGCAGTCAGAGTATAGGTTTTACGTAAAAAAAAATATTATTATAATTTTCTAAATTTATTTTTAATTTATTGTTACACAATGTCGTACAGTTCTTCGCCGGTGTAAAATTTGTTATTCACACTCATACTTGGGGATTTTTTCAAATTGAATTTAACACTAAAACACGCCTTGATAATCATCAGGTTGAATTATTATAAATTTAGCACACATTAGTTGGAATTATTAGGTTAACTGCCAACTATCCAAGTATTTATGCTTACTTTGATAAACATGCAAAAAGTTCTTCTATTACCCCTCCGCCCTGGATTATGTATGTAATTAGGGTTTACCTAATTAACTTTTACAGGAGTTGACCCAATTGGATTATAGAATTCAACTTAATATTGTTCGTCTTCATATCCAAATATTCAGGTTTTACACATACTTTGATACAAATGCAACCAGATTCTAATTTTAAACTTCCGCCCCGGTTCATGTGGATTAACCCTAATTAAATTTTACAACAGTTAACCCACTTTAGATATTGTTCGTCACCACATCCAAATATTCAGGTATTTACGCATACTTTTATGAAATGCAAACATATTTGTTCAATGAACAAGTAACATGTAAGAATACTTGGCGTGCGCTCTGAAAAATCCAGTAGCGCGAAATTTTACGGTTCCCGGGTTAATAAATTTGGCGCCCGAGCACCGTCGTCTCCATCCGCTGCACGTAACCAGTTGACGTTATACCGATCAAGCTTCAGCATTGTGAAAAAGAAATATCACAAGTGAACTAATTAATTAAAACAATTAATTCAAACCAGAAGTATACGTCACAGCATAATTATATTTTACGTGTTCTTGGACGTACTTGTAAAGCGTATTATTTTATATTGTACCTCATCCTATTTCCTATATAACAGTTTTATTTTTTGACCATTTCATACCTAAATTACCTCATACTGTTACAAACCCCGCGTTTTAGAACTACTGGATTGCTGTGTTAAGTACAGTATACAGGGTGTTCCATTTGAAAAAATAAAGTTATTGATGTTTGAAAATTGGGAAGTTGGCACATCTATAAGAAACACCCTGTATAATATAAATTAATTTTGATGTATTTAGACTATGACTACACCTTTTGACTTTGTATGTGCAAAATATCATTTGCCAATTATTATTCATAACGTTGTGCTCTTGACAAGTATTGTACCCTGTTTTTCTGGAAATTCAAAGATTTTTTAAGATAAATTGGCAACGTCGCAAAAAAATGAAAAAAACAAAATACTGTCATATGGAGATTTTCTTGCTGAATTCGATTATGCAAAAATATACTGGGTGTTCAATTTAAAAAAAAAATACCTTTAGTGACGCCCCACTTTTATGAAACACCCTGTATACTTGAAACTAATTTTAAAACATGCACGTGTAGAAATACTATAAGTTTCATTAAAAACTTTTTTTTATTAAGTCGACATTAAGGGCAATAATGGACTTCATCGCACTAATGGCGCACCCTGTATATAATGCAATATCATCAGCATATAGATGAGCGTTAACGTAATTCAAACAATTACATAAATCAAATGTAAATAGTGAAAATAACAAAGGGCCCAGCACGCTACCCTGAGGAACCCCGCATTTGACAGTTTTCAATGATGAGGATACTGAACCCCTACCAAGTATTACCCTTTGACATCTATTATTTAAATAACTATCAATTAGCTCCAAAGCAGTACTACTGAATCCGATATATTTTAGTTTTGCTAATAATAAGGTAAAATTTACAAATGCCTTACTCTGATCGAGAAGTACTAAAACAGAGGGAGTTGAATTTTCGAAACCCATAGCAATATCATCTACCACCTTCAATAAAGCCGTCTGTGTACTATGTAGTTTTCTAAAACCCGACTGTATGCTGGGTATTATATTGCATTTCTCTACATAGCTTGTTATTTGCGTTGTAATAATCTTTTCGAACACTTTCGAAAAAGTCGGTAAAATCGACACTGGTCGTAAATCATTGTAACCTACTGGGGTAGGTATTTTAGGTATTGGTACCACGCTTGCAATTTTCCAAATTTGAGGAAAAACCCCTTGATTAACTGACTCGTTAAAGATATTTCTTATTTCGTTAATGCAATAAGGTAGCACAATCGAAATCATTTTTAAATTAATGCCATCGTAACCGCTAGCTTGTGATTTGATTGATTTAATAGCTTTATGTATATCAACATCCCTGATTTCCTCAAAAATAAAAGAACTATTTCGATGTACTAGGTTACTGGAATAATAATTTAAGAGATTATTATCTATAGAGGATTGCCCTGCAACGTTTATAAAATGATTATTGATTAGCTCAGGATACTGAAGATCATTAGGTAACGTGATATTTTTTCGATTAAACTTAGTGTCCACCCCTTATAGCTCTATATTTGTGAATATTTATAAAATCAAACCTATATCACTCAAAAATGGTTAGCATTTTTAAAAGAATACTGAATTGGAAATCATAATAATGCAAAATACTTAGTTGGTTAAAAATATTATCCATAATTTTTGATTAAGTAACTAAATGATTATAATATTTTTTTTTTATTTTAAACTTATTTTTGTGTTTAAACCAATAATAACGCTATGAATTATAATTAATCTAGGCTAGAACAAATTGTATATTTCTCGTTTGTTTATGTTTGAGTACATAAGTATGTTGTAGTATATTGTATAATATATAAAATAAAAGAATGAATATTTTTTTCTCGTTTCGAGAAACTATTTATTTTCATGCGAATATACGTTTTAACTGTAGTTTTTATTGTTATAAAGTTATTTTTACTTTAGCATTGTTCTTCTTTGTAGGTTACATTTTATGGGGGTATAACAATACCATAACGTAATAAATTTGTCAAAAATATGTAGGAGAAGCTAACTTAACCCTTTGACTACCAACGGGACACATACGTCCCACTAAGAAGTAAAAATTACTATTGAGTTTTAATACAAATAAATTATTATTATTTGTTTTCATATTGGTTCTCCGATAAAAAATATGTCTTTCTACGTGGGGGAGGGGCTTGTGAGGTGAATCATTGTTATTTTATCATTTTCTAACATTTTCAATATTTATAATCTTATAAGTTCACAGTAGTTTATACTTTTTTTTGTTATATTTTGGTAAATAAAAGTTTTAGTACATACCTTTACTGTCAAACCATATTTTTTTGTTCCTTGATTACAGCACCAGTGGGACATATGATCCCAGCTAGAAATACTAGTGGGACATATATGTCCCGGGAGCGTATGCTGCGACCCAAGGTCAATTTTTTTTGTTGATAAAAATTTCTTATATTTATTAGTATCTATAGGTATAGCAATATAAAAAAAAAATTGAAAATTTGAAAATTTAAAAATGGTAGTCAAAGGGTTAAACCTTTTCAAATCAAAATTACCCTATAAACCGCAACAAAATTACTTTTAAAGATCAATAAATTAACAGTATGTGTATTGTTAACTTAACTGTATTTATCATTTTTATAAAGTTATTTGAACAAATATTAACACAAATTTCGCTTAATAGAAGTTATTCGTGTTTTATATTGACAAAGACTATTCGTAGAACATCATATTTAATCGCACGTTTTATGTTCTTGATACCACCAAACAACATAACCTCACTTAATATTAAATTAAGTATAATTATTGATAGAGGAATGGTACAAACAAAACTTTTACGGTACAATCCGGTACAAACGCGGTACAAACGATTGCCGTTGGAATAAATTAATTATTATGTGCGTGTTAAATTTTAGCGCGACCGTGAAGTTAGCCCCCACTAATTAAATTGGCTATAACTAATTAACGGAAACGGTACAAACGAAAAATTTTGCGGTACAATCCGGTACAAACTCCGGATGTTCAAGTTCTCTAAGTTTTGGATGTATGGTTTCAACAGGATGGAGCTACGGCTCATACGGCAAGAAGGACAATGGACGTTTTAAGGGAAATGTTTCCAGGACACGTAATCTCGTTACGTGGAGACGTTGGGTGGCCTGCGCGTTCACCCGATCTTGCCCCATGCGACATTTTCCTTTGGGGCTACCTGAAAGCGAAGGTTTTTCAACACCGTCCCCGAACCATTGACGAATTGAAAGCAGCAATACGCCAAGAAATTACAGGAATATCGCCTCAAATTACTGCTCGAGTGATGGAAACTTTCAGAAATCAGCTTCGAATGTATATCGAAAAAAATGGTCGCCATTTGGACTCTGTAATTTTTAAAACTTAATAAAAACAAATGGCATAGCATCATTTTCAGTTAATAAAAATAAAATCTAAATAGCATTTACAATGGAGTTTTTATTAAAGACTAGCGATTCCGGAGCCCATTCGGGGCTCCTTCACCGCTAGATTCCGGGATTCCGCATTGCGCGTAAAGTTCTGTTTGCGCAAAACGTTGATACTTTTCCTCCTGGTGTTTCATTCTTAAATTTGAGGGGACCACAATACCCGCATAATTTATCCATTTTTCCAATAATCACACTTGGATGAAGACTGTAATCATTATTTGAATCGTAATTAAATGCACCAAGATTTAAATCAGCGTGCACTATTCTTCTAGTGAGAGCATTGCGAAGTCGATTCGTTTCCACTCTTGCTTCCCGTTGCTCGTCTGTTTCAGATGAACGGGCTTGAGCAGTTCTTACTCGAACGGTTTCCAATCTTGCTTCCCGTTGCTCGTCTGTTTCAGATGAACGGGCTTGAGCATTGCGTAATCGATTCGTTTCCAATCTTGCTTTCCGTTGCTCGTCCGTTTCAGATGAACGGGCTTGAGCATTGCGTAATCGATTCGTTTCCAATCTTGCTTCCCGTCACAGCTTCCCGTTGCTCATCTGCTTCTGAAGCTTGTAATTTTTTTTTTCTTTGCTTGTGGTGTGGATTGACCAATCCCTCTTCGTTGATTTTTTATATACAGATAGACGAACTGTCAAAACAGTCTTACTGTCATTTACAGCGTATCTTAGCAACGATGTTTGTAATGCATACGTCATCAGCTCAACGGTCCGTTGACAGTGACCATGGTCTACTACACAGGTTCGGAAACTCCCATATAAAACCGATTGAGGCCGGTAACTAGTTCCGTAAATTATCCCACAGATGGAGATAAGTCTAAGAACCGTTCGCCATAAATTATCGCTAGATGGCGATAAGTCTAAGAACCGGTTCGTGCACAAGATTTTGACAGTCAGCAAGATTTATAAGCTTTTGCTTAAAAAATTCAAATGTAATCAATCAGATGATGTATATAAAAATGTTTTAACCGAATTTTTAAGTCAGTTTTGTTCAAAATGTATTCTTAAACTTAATCGCCATCTAACGGATTTTTATGGCAAATGGTTCTTAGACTTATCGCCACCTAGCGAAAATTTATGTCAAAAAGTTCCAGATTTTTTGACAGGCTTCCTAACCTGTGTAGTAGACCGTGACAGTGACATACTTCAATTTCTAGGTTATAGTGTCAGTTTGACAGTATTGACATAATTCAATTTCTAAGTTATGCTGCCAGTTTGACAGCATTGACATACTTCAATTTCTAGGTTATGCTGTCAGTTTGACAGCTGTCTTTTCACATACTTTAATTTCTGGGTTACATATCAATTTATTTTTAAATGTCATCGTATTTTCATATTCTCAAATCTGAATTTAACTCGAAACTGGGATTGTTTCGTATGTATGTTTAGGGGAGAGCGAGGCGATTCCGATTTGGTATGATACATGTACATAAAGCTTAATAATTGGAGAATGGTCTGAGCGCTTCTATTATTCAGTCAAAGATTGACAGTGCGTGAGCGCGACGACGTTTTCATCATGCAAGTACGAACATTTTTGCACGTTTTAATTAATAACGTTTGCAAGCGATTTTTACCGAGGTCCTGAGCGTGCACATATTAAAATTCGATCCCTTATACGACCCGTTAAAGATTTTTAGACGCCCCCGAGTATTTTTAATCGCTCTTTGAAAAAGGCTTTCGACGTTCGTTATTATGTAGTGCGTGCGCGCGCCTGCGCTTTTTCTCGTTCGTGGTCCGAATTTAACTCGAAAGTGGGATTGTTTGGTAAGTACTTGTCGGGAAGAGCGAGACGATTCCGAATCGGTACGACACATGTGCGAAAAAGTCGAATCGGAGAAGGTTCGAGCGTTTAAACGTTATGTCAAACTGTCAGATATTCAAATTTTGACGAAATTCTCGCTCCAGACGACCCGATTTTTTTGGCACGTTTTCCTCAATATCTTTTCCGGACGATTTTTTTGGGAATTCTTATATGGCCTATCTTTTTCCCATGGTCCTATAGATTGTCTGTGCCAAATTTGGTCAGGATCGGATGAATGGTATAGGAATGCATAAAGGACAAACATCCATACAAACAAACATACATACATACATTCATTTTTATATATACAGGGTGTTGCGATATTCGACCGACAACGGTCTACAGCTGAGAGCTCTCGTGAATTGATAAAGTTTGATATAGGAACATGAACCCTTTAAGGGCTTACTTTCCGAGATACAGGGTGTTGCAATTTTTAAAACGAAAACAAAAATCTGCCGTAACGCAAAAACGGCTTTAAATATTTTTTTCAAATTTGGTGCACGATCATTTTACTAAAAAAGTAACATTTACCCAATAATTACATTTTGGAAAATTTATTCAGTGGCGCGCTAGCAGGGGTAGTGGCAACTTTTACCCCCCAATTTTTTATGCCATTAGAAAAAAAAAATTTAATTTTATAGAAATCCTGATTATTTGTAGTAAAAAAATGAATAAGATTTGATAGAGCTAAAATGAACGGTTTTGTAGATATTTGCCTTTAAACAAAAGTCTGCACTTCTGAAATTTCTATTAACGAAAACAAAAATCTGCCATGACCCAAAAATGGATCTAAATAATTTATTCAAAAAGTAACATTTAAAAAGTGTTAATAACCAAAAAGGTTAAAGCACCGAAATTTTATTTAAAAAAAAAAAACATTTGACCAAAAATTACATTTAAAAAAAATTACTCCATATTCTAATTTAACACAGAAATTTCATTATAACACTAACAAAACTAAATTCATCAAACAACAAATTCATCATACTATGATAATAATTAACAAAATTAACGAAATTACAACAAATGTTCAAAATTTTGGCCGTGACTTCCATGCACATTCTACAACGTTTTCTCATTGCAAAGCAAATAACATTTTTGAAAAACCATCTTTAAGCACTCGAACTCTGGGCCGGGCACTGAGAGTAGACAATTCTATTGTGTGGAAAGTTTTAAAAGAACAAATGTTGCAACCCTATAAATTTACCAGAGTTCAAGCATTAGAACCAGAGATTATCCAGTAAGAACGGATTTTTT